>JAFJMP010000224.1:0-24465 GCA_029692085.1 Gymnothorax javanicus | reverse complement strand
TTAATAAGCGATTTGTAAAGCAGCAAAGTGTGATCTGATATGTTTGCGGGAAGGGAAACTGGGGATGACTGCATGCTGGCAATGCCAAATCTCTCAAACTCCAAAGTCAGAGGAGAAACTCCCCAGTGAAGAACCACAGAACTAAAGGGAGACAATCATATAACCTGATCAGATAATTTTCCTTTTAGTATGCCAAAGACAGAAGAAAGCTAGACTTTACTAGGAACTGGCGGAGACATAGTGAGGAAATGAGACAGTCCAGGGAAGGCCAGACAAAAACACAAAAAAATTACATACACACTGCATAAAAACAATTAGGGAAATGGGGGAGGCATGGGGGGGGGATGAAGAGACAATAATTAATCAATTCAGGGAAGGCGTTGCGCGGAACGAACACGTATGGCTGGGAAAACATTTAAAAATACTCAGGATGCTTGACATTTTCAGCATGCACAAAACATTCTATTTTACTGTGGTATAAACACATTACTCCACTAAAGCATCAAGGCACCTGAAATTTTTTTTTTAGAAAGCTCTCTTTTACAGGTGTGCATTGCACCTATGTTTAGCTCTCATGGCTTAGTGTAACAAGGGCTAATGGGGGTGCCCCTACCAGTGCTAATTTTAAGAACAAAAAATGTATAGGAATACACAAAATTAATAATGATAGTAAGGATGCTCACCCAGCCACCATATCAAATTGACATCAATCCTTTTGAGCTCATTAAGTGTTGAGTTTGAGATTTAACAAAAGCATTATAGCCTGTCATGAAACCGGTGTCATATTTGTTTGTCCATGCCATGTAGATATTTACAGTAACAGCACTCACCCTTATTACTAGCAGGTGCATGACTGGGTGAATTATGAGTCTGGTGTTAATCTCAATTTGTGGGGTCAGAGCAGGTCAGAGCGAATGTTACGATTTCAAATACTTTTTCAAATTTAAAATAAGTGATGAATGATGCAATGCCCAACTGATTCTTAGGTTAAAGATTTGAAATTTAGAACTGTGAAATGCATTCAGGTAGAAAACAATATTTTTAATACCAATCCATCTTCAACTGTTCTAGCAAAGTGTATGGGTTTTGGTGACCGTAGTTTGGTGGCCTACATGGTATCGAGGAAACTTTTAGGGCAGAAAAATGATGAATTATAATTTAAAAATTATAGAATCAATTACAGTAGGGTTTCAGCAGGAATCATGGTTAAAGTTTTTTTGTACTTATGTCTGCAGTCTTATGAATTGTCACATTCAGGAATCCAGCTTCAATGCTGGGAAAATGTTGTTTAATGCAGGGGTTTCATGAAACACAATGAGGTTTTCTTGTGACAACTTCTGATAAATTTATTGACTACTGTTACATAACTGACATCCAATGAAACATAATCCATGTCACATAACTGAGAGAATGCCAGCTTGAGATGATCAGTATTTTTAAACGGATGGGTTTTCTGACTCTTTATGAAAAAAAAAAATGTTTAGAGCATTATTTAATTGGATGAAATGTATTGTTTTGGTACCTTGCAAATCAGTGGATACCCTTACATTAGTATAATGTTTCAGTGCATCCAAGTTTGAAATACAGTTTTGAGTCTAAAATTAGCCTGACATAAAGACTTCCCTGAAGCTATCAAAAGACCAAGCCACTGTTACAACTCTGTCATTGCTGCGTGTTGCTTTGGCTAAATTATTTTGTCATGATTTGAGCAATCGTACCTTTTGTTTAGTGATTCATCTTCAGAGACCAAAAAAACAGAGCAGAGGTGTGCTGCATTAATGCCAATGGCTGATTTATACAGCCATGATGTTCATTACTCTTTCCTAAAACACGTTCATTATGGTTCTCTATGCAGGATAATTGAAAATACCACTCTGTAACACATCCTCATCAAAATATTTTAAATGAATACAGTGCCCTCTGCATTTGAAATCAAGGTCTCTAAATTCAGGAGGGAGATAAAAAGTGAGTTTCAGCACACTACCTGACATCAAAACATCATCTGCAGCAACCAATGTTGAGAAATTTAGGAAGGAAAAAAGACAGAAACTTAAAGCTGTTAATAGAGCAAAACCAATTTCTCTTTCCATACACAACTGTAATAATATTGGGCTTATTTTGGTCAATTAATTTTAGAATTATTTGATTTAATTGTCAAAAAATTGTGCTTTTTAAGTAAAAAATAGTCATGGTTTGGTTGCACAGAGAAAGCAAAGTAAAAATTCAAATTATCTAAGATCCATGCAACCTCATATATCTCTATATTCTGTCAATGAAGGTCTGTTTGTTTTATTTTTTGTTTAATTATTTTTCATTTGGAAAGCAGGTCAGTGTTGGATACTACTGGATATAATTGGTTGAGCTCCCTGGTGATTAACCACCAAAGACCAAGGCAATAATCTTGTCTGTTCATGTATTACAATTTTTAAACTTTTCTCCTAAATCAACTGTAAAAGTCACTGAAACTTCTCATTATCCTAATTGAATTCACCAAATTATTTCAAAAGCTTTTTTTTGGACAATTTCTGTTATATTAGGTCGCTAACAATACTAGATAAAAAAAAAATATTCCTAAATTATAAAATACATTGTATGTGACTCTAGATAAGCAATGTCAGATGAAGACTTTAGTTAGTGAAAGATTGTTCGCGTCCCATTATTTACCCAAAGCAAACTATCCTATTGAGGTGAGTACACCCCAATTCAAAAGTTAAGGACGAAGTGTAAATTACCAAATAAAATCAAAATGCAATGACTTTAGATCACATGGCCAATATTTATTACAATATAACATGATAACATTTCAAATATTGATCTGAGACATTTAACATTTTATCACAAAATGAAACATTTCAATTTTCTGGCTGCAACAGGTCTCCAAAAAGTTGGGACTGAGCAAAAAAAAGGCCGAAAAAAGCAATGAATATATAAGAATCAGCTGAAAGAACATTTAGCAAGTAATTAAGTTAACTGGCATCAGGTGTGTAACATGATTGGCTATAAAAGGATGTCTTAGAAGGCTGGAGTCTCTCTCAAAGTAGAGATATGAGAAGGCTCTCCAGCCTGTAAAGGCTTGCATAAAAAAATTGTGGAATACTTTAAAACAATGTTCTCAACGTCAAATTGAAAAAGGCTTTTGAGGTTTCTCATCATCGACAGTGCATAACATCATCAAAAGATTCAGAGACCTGAATCTAAACCTGAACCTGAAGAAACGAGAATAGCAATTTTTCGTTTATTCAAGCCTTTGACGAGGAATAACGTTAAACAAAATACCCTGGAGTTTCATAAATTTGACATCTAGGACTCCGAATTTGAGATCCTGTTTATCCATAAATGTCAGCATTGTATTATTTATTTTTAAGAAAAGCGTTAGCTTCTAGTTGGCAAATCTATTCAAGTCCATAGGCTGAATAATTACCTAGCTACCATGCTAACTTTTAGCCATTAAATCAATAAATTCTGGTTTTGCCTGCGAACGTGGCTCTTTTAACTTGTTTATTATAATGGCAAAAAGCAATGGCATGCTTGCTAGCGAATTATTAATCCCATTGATTTGAATAAACCTGGAAATTAAATAGCGCTAGCGATGGTTGCGATTTACCAAGGAGGATTTGTAACGTTACCTGTTTGCCAATGATGGAATCTGATGTCGGGACACTAAGCTGTAACTGCGCATAGACTGTATAAAAACGTTGCACATGTGCAACACCAGACCTGTATCTAATGGGTTGTATCATGGAAATTTTGGAACATTTATGGGATATGGAATTTATCTTCGCCCAGATCTAAACCTGTTATTTGGGGATTTAGCATTCTGCGTAAGCGTTCTCCTTGAAAAGTTGCTATATCTTGCACCTGCCTATATCCCTAAAAACACAGCGCTACCCGTTATATTATGCATAGGGCGTGGTTTAGGCGTTCACGCATGATTAAACCAATCAGTGTGCCAGGTGCCACTGCCTTTCGGGCAGGCTCCATCATGGATTTCCTCAAGCGAAATCCGTGATGGAGAAGATGAAAAGAGTAAAGTTTCTCCGTTGACAAAGTTAAATGCCTGTGCATGAGGTCAGACCAGTCAGGGGAGGATCTGTTTTTTGTTAAGTTAATCATAGATTGTATTATTATTATTATTATTATTATTTTGACATTGACATATTGTTTAATGTTTGGTATGTAGTAAAAAAAATAAATAAAAAAATAAAATCAAGCCTACCCTTTTGTGATGATGAAACTTCCAAAAAAAAAAAAAAAAAAGAAAAAAAAAAAAAAAAAAAAAAAAAAAAAAAAAAAATGGGCCAATGCACTTCGACTCCCTCCCGTCTGAAATGAAGCATAGAACAAAAATCATTTTAGAAAAATAAAATTAGGTATACTATGCACTGGCACTCAATGACGTAACTTTTCCCCCAGCGAGGCGGCATTTCAGAACTCTTCAGCGAATGAAGGTAATTCTGGTGACAAGTCGTGGTTTAGATCCGTTTTACATTTTCAATCGGACAGCTCTCTGTTTTTTACAGCAAGTTCATTGACCGTGCTGCAAAAACAGGTGTACTTATGCTTATCGAAATGCCCTTCATTAAGGTTCTGAAATGCCGCTCTTGCTGGAAAAAAAATTCCGTTGCTGGCGGCTCTTGAAAAGCCCAAATGCGGTGGCGAATTGGTTTTAGGACCCGCTATCGCTTTCCCCTACGTGTGTAGTCAAATAGCAATTGTAGGGAAAACGCATGCCGGGGCACTCAAAGGCGCAAAAATAAAGGATTGACATAATATGGCGGGTAGATAGTGTGGCGCAAGATGTGGATTTAGGGATAGTGGAAGCTGCTAAATCGTAATTCACGGGTTGCGGAGGTAGTGTAGCGGGTAAGGCAGTGTGAAGATAGAGCCCAAAATGTCATGTCTAGCAACTTGCTTACACTGGTGCTCAGTCATTATGAGCAATGAAACAATGGAGGGATTAGTTGTTAGCTACAGATACGTTGCGTTTTGACATGACATAATGACATAAAACAGTGGTGGAAAGAACTACTCAAGATCCTTTACCTGGTGAAATATCAATGCACCATAGAGTAAAAATGCTTAACTACAGGTAAAGTCCTGCATCTAAAATCCTCTTAAGTAAAAAGTAAAATTATTTAGAAGTACTGGTTTTACAGAAAATCGTACTGTGACTGATGTATTAAATAAATCTATAGCATTGTTAATGCTGCTGAGTCAAGAGCAGAACCAGCATTTAATATGGAGGCTGGGTTTGAACTGCCTTGAAAAGGGTAAAAAGAATTCTGAGAGGTTGTGAGATGATCGATTAGGTAGTTCTCGACATAAGTTTTGGATTAATTTTTCAGATTTTTTTCTTTTTGAATTATTTGTAATATTTGAGATTTTTACCTCTTTGGGCCAAAAACAGTTACTTATTTGAAGTCATGTGAAGGAAATGTCTCTTTAATTGAAGTGTAAACTACTTATAGACATCTGAAATGTGACAAAAGACTCAAATACCCAAATTTTTTATGGCGCCCATAAACAAACAATTTAAGACCCACTGGTTTAATCATAACAATGCAGTGTAATTTTATAAGATTATCTAAAAGTAGTACAAAGTAGTGGAGTAGAAAAGTACAATATTTCCCTCTGAAAGCAATTAGTGTAGTGCATATATATATATTTTTAAAATAATCATCAGATATTATGTTAAACAAGCAAAAATACTGAAATGCTAGGACTGTAAGACTTCAGTTCACTGAAAAAATGTGCCAATGTAGTTCAGGGTTCGTTTATGTCCTGGAAGTTATTTTGATTGTCACTGTATAATTCGCACTCTGGGGAGAGGTAATTGCATGTCAGAATCTGAACAAGGGCTTAGTTCGATTGGTTAACTCTACTTCTACCTGGGTTCATGAATATGACACCACGGATTGACGCGCATGTTCAGGTGAGTTGCACTTCAGGCGCATTCTAGGTCTCGTGGATCGTGGACCCGACTTATCTTGGCTTGTCTTAGGCCTATTAATAGCAATTAGTGGGCAGAATACCACAATTTGCCAGTTATTCCCATTTAAATATGCCATGGAAGTACTTTGTGCATCATTCTGTATATTTTGCATAGTTTTGATTTGCTTCATGCTTTTTAAATATCATAAGAAAAAAATTTGACATGCACAAACTTACTGCGATGTCAGCGCTGCCATCGATAACTAAGTGTTCTACCCACCTCCACACAGTGCTTTAACTCTAAGCAAAATTGCATCAAATGACATCTTTCGGGTAGCAAACACTAAGGCTCCGTTTACTAACCACGGATAGATCGCGTTGTATGGGGTGGAAATTAAACTAAGCCAAAAGTGGTTTTCTAGTATTTGTATTTGTCAATACATAGAGCTTCCACGAGGAACATGTTCAGTAAACTGCCTGTCCAATAGCAATGACTGTGATAAATTTGTGTTTCACGTAGAACATATAGGATCAATTAGGAAGTCGAAATATACAAAATGAGTCTGGTTTTACTGTCATTGTACGTAGATCTAGCGATGTAGTTAAGTTTGCCGTTTGCTCTTGCCGTTTGCCATTCACGTTCCCTATCATCGTGGCTTATTTCGGTGGAATGTGTGGTTGATCGGGTGGTGCCTTTTTGTATGTCTCCTGTATTGTTTTAGGGTTTAAAAAGGGATAGTATGTGGAGACAGCCAGCAAGTGGTGAGATTATAGATTGCAACCAAATGATCATTCCCTTTCTCAGAGAACCCATGGTGGCATAGAACTTACAAAAAGCAACGCTCTCGTATCAGTGCTTTTATTTAATTACTTTTTTTCGTTCTGGGCTACGTAGAAACATGGCGGTGCAAAATGGTGAGCTCCTTGGAAGAGGACCCGCTCTCTCTGTTGATATAAAGGGCTCATTCTGGATAAAAAAGAAAACACTATGATTCTTATTTTCAGGAAATAATTCACTGATGTAAATGTACTTTTGAATATTATATTCCATTCCTGCCAGTTATTCAGCCAGATTGTCCATCTAAATCTTACACACTGGTCCTTTAAGACTGAGCAGTGAAGACGTATGGTTGTATTAAGTATACCACTTTAGGGTGTTATATTTGAGTGGATATCTTTTTTTTTTGTGTTATAATTGAATCGTGATGAATTATGACTCTTTGTCAATGTAGCAATATCAAAATTTGTGACTGAACAAGTAATTTTTCTAGCATTGGCATCGTCATTACAAATAAATGACTCATGGGAAAACAATTTGAGAACTGCCTGGACAATAACAATAAGGTGTGATAAATTTTGTATTTCAGAAAAAAGTGATACATCTCAATGCACATTATTTGTTTAATGCGACACTATAGTGAACCGTTTTTCCATTGGTAAAAAGGCTAGGGACAGGGGCCATCATCTTCTGCTGTCTCAAATTGAGAACACAGGGAACCACTTGCAGATCTGAACCAAGCCCTCGAGTCATCTTTAATAATAGTAAATAGGATTTTTTTCAATACACAAACTAAGAGGACAATCAGAAGGCGGTACAACGTCAGGATAGGATTAGTTGAAGGACCAATCGATGTCAGTAGCCAAGGTGTCAAGTCAAATAGATCAGGGCTGTAGGGCTGATTCACACTCTCTGACTTGGATGAGGAACTGGATGAATTGCCGTGCGCCAGGACTGCATGCACTGGAAAGTTTCCCCAATAAACAGTTAGTTACTTGCTTGGGAGTTTAATTACACCAAAGACAGAAGATGTGAGTATAATTAAAGGGAGGCGAAAACCAGGCACAGAAATACACAAAAACAACAATTAAAGTCTTGGAGGTGGCATGCATGTGGTGGAAACACAAAGGAGGGGGCAGAATTAGACAATAATTAAATAATGAGAATCAATAAACAAAAATGAAACCAAAACCAACAAAAACAAGGTTACAGTATTTTTCTTCACCAGATTTTTTAGTCCTGATTTTTAGGTCACTGGACTGTTTGTCCCCCATGGACTTTCTGTCCATATGGACTTTTCATCCCCAAGACTTTTTTCCCCAGATTTTTCATCCTCTAATGATAATGAAACCTGCCACAATTGTTGACAGATAGGCCGGACGGATGATGGGCGGATCACCATGAGATAAGGGTTAAGGGTTTAGTTAGGGCTATAATGCAGGAAAAGGCAGAGCATTATTGATTCTGCGAACAATCCAAGGGATGAAAGAGTCCAAGGGACTCGCTGATGATGGGGACTAAAGTCCGAGGGACGAAAATTCCCACTGGAAAGAGTCCAGGGACTAAATTTAGGAGACAAAAATTCGGGGATGAAAATCCGGAGACGAAAAAATTTAAGGGATGAACAGTCCAGGGACAAAAAGGTCCTGGAGCCTAAAAATCAATACTGCTGGGAAAGACATTTAAGAAGATTACAGATTTATGATTTCAGCAAAACAAGACCCTTAGGAATTCCTTGGACACATGATAGAGATGTTCTTTCCTCATGTTCTTTCCTCAAAGACTGATTTAAGAAAACATTCAGTGTTGTAGAAATTGTTTTTTGTCATTCAAAGATTATTTAGAACAAAACCATGTTCACATTCAGATGCAAGACATCTTCTGGTGCCCATTTTTCTTACCATGCAGAGATTCACAAGAGCCGGAATCACTATTGGGGGAGTACATTATGCTGTCATCTTATTTTTGTCTCTGAGATACCATAAGCATATAGCGCCCTCAATAATTATTGGCACCCCTGGTTAAGATGTGTTAAAAGCCTTAAAATAAATTCAATTTTTTATTGCAAGCACACTCTCACTGAAAATTGTGAAAAATGTAACCTTCAACTCAAGTGAATTTTAAGGAAAAAAAAATCCTGACTAGAAATAATTTTTTTCATAAAATCACCTGTTACACAATTATTGGCACCCCTAACAATTCTAGGAAATAAATGTAATTGAAATATTTCTGTCATTTCTACAATGGTTTACAAAGTTGATCAGAGTATCTAGGAACATTTAATTAGTAATTCATCACTTCCTGTTTCCTGGGGTATAAATATAACTTGACACAGAAGGCCATTTCTCTTATCCACTCTTCAACATGGGAAAGACAAAAGACACACACCATTCAAGTAAGGCAGATGTGTGTCGACCTTCTAAATCCAGGCAATGGCAAGAAAATAGCCACTCGCCTGCACCTGCCCCATATACTGTCAGGGAAAGGAATCATTAAAAGTTTAAAACAACTGGAACAGTATTAAACAAGCCTGGGCGAGGGGCGCAAAGTTATTTTGCCTGCCGCGGTGAGGGAGGATGGTAAGAAATAAAAAAAGTTCTCAAAGCTCACTGTTAAATTGCAACAAATGGTAGCATCTTGGGGTCACAAAGTCTCCCAAAACAACCATCAGGCGCTATCTACATGCCAACAAGCTGTTGAGAGGCATGCGGAAAAAACCTTTTCTCCTCACAGTATAAACGTCTGGAGTTAAGCTAAAAGCGGTACTGGGACTTCAACTGGGACCCGTATGCTTTGGTCAGATGAGACCAAGATAGAGCTTTTTGGCAGCAAACACTCTAAGTGGGTCTAGGAACACAAAAGATGAGTATGCAGAAAAGCACCTCCTGCCCCACTTTGAAGTATGGGAGAGATGGGTGATGCTGTGGGCCTGTTTCTCTTCAGAGGGCCCTGGGAACCTTGTTAGAGGCGCTTGGCATCATGAGCAGCTTTGAAATACCAGGACATTTTAATCAAATCTGTTGGCCTCTGCCCGAAAGCTGAAGATGGGTCGTCACTGGGTCTTTCAGCAAGATAATGACCCTAAACATGTGGCCAAATCTACACGAGGAAATGGTTCACCAGACACAGAATCAAGCTCCTCCATGGCCATCTCAGTCCCCAGACCTCAACCCCATTGAAAACCTGTGGAGTGAGCTGAAGAGGAGAGTGCAGAGGAGAGGACCCAGGTCACTGGATATTTAGAAGATTATACCAAGAGAATGGTCGAAATCCCTCTTTCTGTATTCTCCCATCTTGTGAAACATTATAGGAGAAGATAAAGGTGCTGTTTTGTTGGCAAAAGGGGGTTGTACAAGTATTAACCTCAGGGGGTGCTAATAATTGAGGCACACATGATTTGATGTAAAATTATTTCTTAATGTAGGATTTTTTTTCCCACTGAATAAATACACTTGAATTAAAAAAAAAGGTTGGATTTTCCTCTTTTTTTCATTGTGGTCTATATTATTTAAAAAACTGAATTTAGTAGAAGCTAAGAACACATCTTAACCAGGGTTTAATAATTATAGGCGCTGTAAAACCTTTTATGATTGAGTTTAAAAAATGATTTATTGCTACTTCATGGCCCTGTTGCACTGTGCATCTGAGGAAGGTTCTCACAGACCTGTACTAAGGTTCAAATAGGCCTTTATTACTTTACAAAATGGCATTAAAATTGTGCACCTGAGGGCTGCCGTGTTGAGATATTTACAAGCCACTTCTGAAAAGAGTAAAGATGATATGACAAATGAGAGTAAAAAAGCAGTCTTTTGACCTTTATTAAAATTAAAAAACAGTAAAGAACAACCTATTTCATGTTTCACCTTATTAACACCTTATTAAAACAGTTTACTGTTGTTTTTTTTAAATACAAGGTCATCCTGAATTTGCTACGACACATTCCATAAAAGGTTTGTACAGGAGCAATATAAGACTTGGACGACAGAATTCCTAATAGGTCTTGAAAAGTGGCTTAATCATGCTTGGATGCAAAAGAGCATCTGCAAAAAGGCCCAGTTGTCTACAAACAATGAGTGGTCATCACTGCGACAAACTGTGTGATTGAATTATCCAACCGTTTAAAAATGACATCACAAACTGCTGTTTATTAGTATTTTAGAATTTCATTCTCGACAGTATGGGCATATAGCTATCAATATTAAAATGAAAAAGCATTCTCCAAAATGCTTTTTCTTTTCAAAACACATTTTTGAATCATAATAAAAAATGAAATCTCCACTTCTTTTCATTTCAAGTCCATGTATGCAATTTTTTTTAAATTAAAAATTAAGCAGCATTCCTCATTTGCTATAAAATTTTCAAAAATTGCCCCAACATATTGTGAACAAAAATAAAACAAAAATGCAAATCTTACAATAAAAATGCATTCTCAGAAATGCTTTTTCTTTTTCAAAAACAAAAAGCGTTGTCCTTTTCATAATTACATTTTTAAAATGATAGTGAAGTCTCCCATTGCAATTTTGACTACATGCTGCAACATGCTTTTCTTTAAACAAAATACATTGTGGGGAAAAGTAGAGCGTTATACCCGTGATATAGTACAGATTGGATGTCAATACAAAGTGGTCTCATTGGATGTTAGTTGACCAATTCTTAGCTTGCTGATTGGTTGGCTGATGTCACATAAAGCCAGTCGTTTCATAATAGATATGATGTTGTACCACAGACGTTACGCCAATCAAATGAAAATAGCGTTATGTCTGAAGTGTAGAGTCACAAACTTTATGAAAAAAATAATAAAAATGTACATATATATATATATATATATATATGGGCCTAGTCAGGAAGAGGAACATCTGTCTGTCCGTTACCAAGTTCATTTTGGACATTATGTATATTGTGCCCCACCCAGATTAAGGGAAATTATTAAGCATGGCAACTTACTGAATTGAAACAAAAGATTCATCATAGTGCATAGCATAAATGAAATACATTGTTAAGTAACAGTGTCCGTCCGTAACTTTGACCAGCCCCATATATATATATATTGTGGCAGCCCGCCTTTCAGCTGGTGTCCCGTGGCGGGAACATAGGGAAAAGGCGTGCTTAACAGGATAAGGTCAGGGATTCAGCACCCTGGACAGAAACTGCAGCCAGGCGCAGCACCACAGACAGCGCCACATTCCAGGGGGGTGGAAAGTGCACACACCTGGAGGACATCCAGGTGCAATCAGTGTGGGGCATAAAATGGGGTTGCTGTAGTGGAAGGCGGCAGTCTGGACCAGACAGAGGAAGTGTTTGGGTGCTTGCCTGCCCTCTGGCGGAGTTGCAACCATTAATCCTGTGTTTTTTTGCAGCCGCCCAGCACCTTGGGGATACAGAGCAGGTGCTGAGGGACCCCTGTCCTAAGCGCCAGTGGACCAGCCCGTGCGGGACCCTGACTTCCGGAACCCCCAAGTCTCAGTCTTGCGGGTTCCTTGCAGAAGCAGGGCCCCTGTAATTGAAAGGTGCCTAATAAAGGCTGTTTTGTTCTAAATTCTGTGTCTGTTGCGTTTCCCTACTTCTGTCCCACGCTGCCCACGTGAGATCGGGCTGGGAGGCCACAAGTGGTGGAGAATGCAGGCAGCAGTCTTTTAACTCCAAAGTGGACAAATAAGACAGCGGCGCCTCAAAAGGAAAAAAGGGGTACACTGACTGCGGTCCTGTCTTCCTACGCACGGACCTGTTCTCCCGAAGGGCCATGGGCTGAGGCCCTGACACCAATCCTCGGTCTCAGGAGGCACTCCAGTCAGCGGTGGCTGAGCTGTGCGCCAGCAAAGGCAACCAACCAGCCCTTAGCGTCAACCGGGGCGTGCTCTGAGAAAGCTGACCCGGGGAGGATGACCTCCAAAGCCTACCTGGAGGTTTTGAGCCGAGCAGCCCAAGGTGAGGGTGGCCCAGGCGGAATGGGGAAGAATACTGGCTTCGTGACAGGAGGCCCGTGACTATAGGGATCTTCCCAGCATAGGCGGCTCCAGTACCCCCGACTGAAGGCAGCCATCTTGGGCGTGCGGGTTTAGTCTGCACGGCACGGGCCCAACAGTACCTGAGTGGCAATGTATGACGCCCCGAGTCACGAGCACAGGTGAGCGACCTGGTCCGCCCGGTTCCCGATGGCTGGCGAGGGAGAGCGCCCCTGATGGAGGCGGATTGTGCTGGACCCGATGTGGCGGCGCCCTACCCAGGCGAAGAAATGCACTTAGCCGAACAGGCCCTGAAGTGTGGAGGCCCTCATAAGCCCTCCTGGAGAATCACCAGGTGACCCAGGAGATGCTGCACTCTGGGCGGCCGTCACCCAGCCTTGGGGGCTCCCAGGCCCCCCCTCGGCCCCACCCAAGTAACCAAGACCCCCAACCACCCGGCCGCTCCTAGGCGGGGCCTCCACCAGAACCCGGGGAAGAGCCGGCCCCAGCCCGGACTCCGGCCAGACAAAAGGCGGAGGTGCCGCCTGCAGCCAGGCTGGCCACCTGGCCGAGGTGCCCCCAGCCAAGAGCGCCAGCATGCCTGGCGCTGACACCTCCGGGGGGTGTGGCCAGCCCTGCCACTACCTGACCACCTGCTGGGCCCACGGGGCATGGCGGCCCCTCGGCTGCCTGTCAAGGTGAGCAGCTAAAACCCAGGCCCTCTGCCCTGCTGGACTCGGGGCGCCATTTCCCTTGTCAAGGCCTGAATTTGCCAGCACAGAGGAGAGTGACTGACTCCCCTGTGTGCATGGGGAGGCCCCCCGATACCCCCGACAAGTGGCTCCAGACCCCCGGGGCTGCTGCCAGGTAGTGGGGGGTGGTTCAGGGGCTCGGTACCCGTGTTGTTGGGAGGGACTGTGCACTGTTCAGCTACTGGCAGGAGGGACCCAGGGGAGGAGCTACATAGCCGCACCAGGGGGCAGTGGCGGGCCCCCAGGCAGCGTGTGCAGTGACCCACGGCCAGTGAGGGAAGCTGCCTCACCCCCAGGAGGTCGGCCCCAGACAGGGGGAAACAACCCACGGCCATGGAAGATGCAGGGCCGGGGAAGCCTTTTTGGGACTTCCGTCCCAGACCAGAGGATTCTGCCCATCCGCCCAACTACCTTTGGGGCAGGCGCAGCTGGAGGAGCCAAACCGCCCAGGCGTGGGCGGTACAACAACCAGGGGCCGGGCCACGGAGAGGGTGGAAGTAAGTGGTCTGCCGTGCTTACTGTTAAATGAGGGCTGTTATACGGATCTGCCAATCTGGGGAAAGATCGTAACTGCTGGTTCCCCCCCCTACATCTCAAAAGGTCCTCTACCTGGCCCCGCACCTGTTTGGCGCCCACCTAGGGGCGAAGACCTCGTTGGATTCTAACCCGTTTTCTATTGGCCTGGGTGGAGCGGGCGGTGGGGAGGGACTACTAGCCGGCGTGTGCAAGTGCCAGCTGCAGCCCCCCAAGGTAGCGTGCAGGAAGACCTAATCCCTCTCCCCATTATAGATGTGCCATTCAGGAGGATTGGCATGGACATCCTGGGGCCCCTGAGAATCTTACGCAGGGGCCATCGCTATGTCCTTGTTATTTTGTAAACTCATACCCCGATACGGTGCGTTTCGGACAGCCACGGCAAGACCGCCATGAGAGCTGTTCGTCCTCTTCAGTCGGGTTAGGCGTGGTTGATGAGATTCTGACTGACCAGGAACATGCTTCATGTCCCAGGTACTGCGGAAATGTGCGCTGCTCCCATCACCCATCACGCACTTCTGTGTACCACCCGCAGACTGATGGGCATGGTAGGCGCTTCAACAAAGGCGGCTCAAAAAGTATGCTACACATAAGCTCATTGACACGGATGGGAAGGACTGGGACCAGCTGCTGCCCTACCTCTATTGCCATCGGGAGGTCCCCAGGGCTCTGAGCTTCTCCCTTCGAGCTCCTGTATGGGGCGGCGGGGCCTCTGGACCTCGCCAAGGAGGCCTGGGGCAGCAACCATCACGCCACGGTCCTGATTGAGCATGTAAAGGGTGATGGACCAGCCGAATGGGCAAATCTGGCCCATGGTGAGGAAACATATGGCCGTCGCAGGCAAACAAGCCGGCTCTATAATCGAAGTGCAGGTTGGAGTTCAGTCCAGGGACCAGGTAATGGTGATGGTGCCCACCAGTGAATGCAAGTTTCTGGCGGTGGCAAGGAGCCCTCTGGTGGTGGAGTGGGTAGCGGGGCGTAAATGCTCGGGTAAGACAGCCAGGGCCAGCGCCGGCGACCCAAATTTATCACATAAACCTGCTTAAGCGCTGGCATGATCGGCCAAAAGGCGAACCCTGTGTTGCCACCTTTACACCACAGGAACGCCGGAGGTACCTGGGAAACAGCTGACCCCCGCCAGCGCCAGGAGCTCTGCGGGGAGCTGGTGGGGAGCCGAAACCAAGATGTGTTCAACCCCACCCCCAGGGCGGACCCGACCTGGTGACGCCTGACATTGTGGCCGGGCCTGGGAAGCGGGTAAGCTCCGTCCGTATAAGTTCCAAAAGCACGGCGCCAGGTGATCGAGGAAGGTCAGAAGGATGCTCGGGCTGGGTGTCATAGAGGAGTCCACAGTCGTCGTGGTCAGCCCCCATCGTGCTGGTGAAGAAGCCGATGGGAGCTGGAGATTCACAATGACTTCCGCCAACTAAATGACATCTCCTCTGTGGCGCCTACCCGATGCCCAGGTGGGCCGAGCTGATAAATGATTGAGGCCTGCCACTTCATCAGCACACTGGACCTCACCGGGGTTACTGGCAGGTGCCCCTCTCCCCCAGGCCAAAAGGCGCGCCGCCACCCGGCGGCCCTGTGTGCCATTACACAGTTCTCCTTTTGGGTACATGGGGCCCCGCCCACGCGTTCAGCTAATGGACCAAGTCCTGAGACCCCCGAGAGTATACAGCTGCATGCACATTGATGACATCGTGGTCCATAGCACCACCTGGGAAAAACACCTGGCCGGCTGGAAGCGTACTGGGGGCCCTCGGGATGCGGACTCACTGCCAACCCTGCCCGGTGCCAACTGGGGGCTCGAAGGGCTCAGTACTTAGGATGCGGCCGTGGGCGATGGGTGCATCCGGCCCTTAGCAGAAAGGTGAACAGCCTAACCACCTGGCCCCGCCCACCAAAAAAGGTGAGGGCGTTCTTGGGGTTGGTGGGGGTACTATAGGCAATTCATACCTTCTTTTTGCTACCGCAACAGCCCTGCGACCTGACCAAAGGCCCAACCCGACAAAAAGTGAAATTGGACCAGGCAGAAAGCACCTTCCAGGATCTCGAGAGCCCTGTGCCAGGAACCTGTTCCGCCACTCCCAACTTCAAGGGCTGCCATTCACTGTGCATACCGATGCTTGAGGGCCCGGGCATAGGGGCAGTGCTCTCCCCGAAAATACAGGATGGGCGGAACACCCGATCGCCTACATCAGCCGTCGGCTCCTCCAAGCCTGACGAAACTATTCAGCGGTAGAAGGGTGTCTGGCCATTAAAGTGGGCAGTGGGTAAGTTCCGCTATTACCTGCTGGGGAGGAGTTTGTCCTATACACAGATCATGTGCCCCCTGAAGTGGATGTGCCCAGGCCGAGAAGGACAAATGCCAGGGGTGACACGATGGTTCCTGGGAGCTCAAAACTACAGCTTCGGGTGGAGCACGAGCTGGACGCCTCCCATGCCAATCCGGGACGCCCTCTCCCGGAGGGAGGCGCCCTCCTGGAGTTCACGCTCCTACCAGGGGCAGGGAGCTAGGAGGAGGTATGTGGCAGCCCGCCTTTCAGCTGGTGTCCCACGTGGGCGGGAACTTAGGAAAAAGGCGTGGCACCAGCAGGATAAGGGTCCAGGGATTCAGCACCCTGGACAGAAACTGCTGGGCGCAGCACAGACAAGCGCCATTCCAGGGGGTGGAAGAGTGCACACACCTGGAGGGACATCCAGGTGCAATCAGTGTGGGCATAAAATGGGGTTGCTGTAGTGGAGGCGGCAGTCTGGACCAGACAGAGAAGTGTTTGGGTGCTTGCTGCCCTCTGGCGGAGTTGCAACCATTAATCCTGTGTTTTTACCCAGCCGCCCAGCACCAGGGGATACAGAGCAGGTGCTGAGGGGACCCCTGTCCCTAAGCGCCAGTGGACCAGCCGTCGTCAGGGACCCCTGACTTCCCGGAACCCCCAAGTCTCAGTCACGAGGTTCCTTGCCCAGAATAACGGGCCCCTGTAGTGAAGGAGTGCCTAATAAAAGGCTGTTTTTGTTCTAAATTCTGTGTCTGTAGCGTTTCCCTACTTCTGTCACGCTGCCCACGTGAGATCGGGGCTGGGAGGCCACAAGTGTGGTGGAGAATGCACGGGCAGCAGTCTTATAGCTACCAAAAGTGGACAAGTAGAACAGCGCCCCTCCAAGAAGGGAAAAAAAAGGGGAGATTACACTGACCGGTCTACATGTCTTCCACGGACCTGTTCTCCGAAGGAACCATGGGCCAGGCCCTGGCCGCCAATCCCTCCGGTCTCAGGAGGCACTCCAGTCAGCCGGTGGCTGGGCTGTGCGCCAGCAGGGGCTCCAGCCAGGCAGCGTCAGCTTGAAGGGCGTGCTCCGCAAGCTGACCGGGGAGGATGACGCCAGCCTACCTGGGGTTTTCGGCGAGCAGCCCCATGGTGAGGTGGCCCCAGGCGGAATGGGGAAGAATACTGGCTCCGTTCCTGACAGGAGGCCCAGCGGGCCCCTATAAAGGGATCTTCCCAGCATAAATGCTCGCTCCCCCGACTGAAGGCAGCCATCTTGGGCGGTGCAGGTTTAGTCTGCGGCCTGGGCCCAATTACCCACAGTGGCAGTATGACCCATGGCCCACAGTCTTGCGAGCACAGGGGGCCGGCCTGGTCCACTTGGACCACGCGATGACTGTGGCCGAGGGAGAACCCGCCCCTGATGGGCGGATTGTGCTGGACGATGTGTGCGCTCCCGGGGAAAAAGTCGCCATGAACAAGGCCCCTGAATGTAGAGCCCTCATGCCCCTCCTGGAGAATCACCCAGGTGACCCAGGAGATGCTGCATCTGGGCGGCCGTCCCAGCCCGGGGGCTCCGGGCCCCTCGGCCCCACCCCAAGTAACCCAACCCCCCAACCACCCGACCCGCTCCTAGGCGGGCCAGCCCCCAGAACCCACCGGGGAAGGCCAGCCCCCAGCCGGACTCCGGCCAGACAAAAGGCGGAGGTGCCAGCCAGGCAGCCCACCTGGCCGAGAGTGCCCCAGCCAAGGCACCAGCATGCCTGGCTGACACCTCCGGGGGGTGTGGCCCGGCCCTGCCACTACCTGACCACCTGCTGGGCCGGGAGGCATGGCGGCCCCTCGGCTGCCTGTCAGGTGGCAACCCAAGACACAGAGCCCTGCTGGACTCGGGGGGCGCCATTTCCTTGTCGGCCTGAATTTGCCCAGCACAGAGGGGGAGAGGTGGCTGGCATCCTGTGTGCATGGGGGCCGCCGATGCCCACGACAAGTACAGCTCCAGGCCCCGGGGCGCTGCCAGGTGAGGGGGGTGGTTCAGGGGCTCCAGTACCCGTGTTGTTGGGGAGGGACTGTGCACTGTTGTTGTTCAACTACTGGCAGGAGGGACCCAGAGGGAGGAGCTACATAGCCCGCACCCAGAGGCAGGCGGGGCCCCCGGCAGGCGTGTGCAGTGACCACGGCCAGTGAGGGCTGCCTCACCCAGGGAGGTCGGCCCGAACAGAAACAACCCGCGGCCATGGAAGATGCAGAACGGGGGGAAGCCTTTTCGGACTTCGTCCAGACCAGAGGATTCTGCCCATCCCAACTACCCCCTTTTGGGAAGGCGCCAGCCGGAGGAAAAAAAAGCCCAGGCGTGGAAGCCCGGGAAACAAACAGGGGCCCGGGCCCCCGAGGGGGGTAAATCCGTCCCCACCGTCTTTACTTTTTAAGAAGGGCTGTTATACCCGGATCTGCCCAAATACGGGGGAAGAGATGCCCAACTGCTGGTTCCCCCCCCCACCCTCTCAAAAACCTCTACCTGGCCCACCACCTGTTTGAGCCCACCAGGGCGAAAACCCCCTGAGCAGTTCTAACCCGTTTCTAAGGCCTGGAGTGAAGCGGGCGGTGGAGGACTACTGCGGCGATGTGCAAGGGGCCGCTGCATAGCCCCAGGTAGCGTGAGGGGTTTAAACCCTCCCCCATTTAAAATTGCCCCTTCGGGAGGATTGGGAAATCCTGGGGGCCCCCCGAATCTGCAGGGGCCATCGCTTATTTGGCACTCCCACCCGATACCCAAAGGCGGTGCCCCTCGGACAGCCCCGGCAAGACCATCGCCAAGGCTGTTAAAATCTCTTCAGTCGGGTTAGGCGTGGTTGATGGATTCTGACTGACCAGGAACATGCTTCATATCCCAGGTACTGCGAAATGTGCATGCTCACATCACCCTTCGCGCTGTGTACCACCCGCAGACTGTGGGCTTGTGGGGCTTCAACAAGGCGGCTCAAAAGTATGCTACATAGCTCATTGACACGGATGGGAAGGACTGGGACCAGCTGCTGCCCTACCTCCTATTTGCCATACGGGGAGGTCCCCCAGGGCTCTACAGGCTTCTCCCTTTCGAGCTCCTGTATGGAGGCGCCCCGGGGCCTCCTGGACCTCGCCAAGGAGGCCTGGGAGCAGCCATCACGCCACGGTCCTGATTGAGCATGTAAGTGATGGACCAGCGAATGGGCAGATCTGGCCCATGGTGAGGAACACATGGGCCGTCTTGGGCAAAGCAAGCCGGCTCTATAATCCAGAAAGTGCCCAGGTTGGGAGTTCAGTCAGGGACCAGGTAATGGTGATGGTGCCCCACCAGTGAATGCAAGTTCCTGGCACAGTAAAAAAGGGCCCTGGTGGTGGGCGGCGGGGCGTAAGTGCTCGGGTAAGACAGCCAGGGCGGCGCCCGGCCGACCCAAATTTATCACATAAACCTGCTTAAAAGCGCTAGCGGATCCGGCCAAGGCGAACCCTGTGTTGTTGCCACCTTTACACAAAGGCGGAGGGTACCCTGGGGAACAGCTGACCCCCGCCAGCGCCAGGAAGCTGCGGGGAGCTGGTGGGGCAAAACCAAGATGTTGTTCAACCCCCCCCAGGCGGACCCGACCTGGTGGCGCTGGCATTGTGGCGGGCCTGGGAAGCGGGTAAAGCTCCGTCCGTATAGGATTCCAGAAGCACGGCGCCAGGTGATCGGGAAGAGGTCAGAGGATGCTCGGGCTAAGTGTCATAGAGGTCCCACAGTCGTGGTGCCCCTCGTGCTGGTGAAGAAGCCCGATGGGGCTGGAGATTCTGCAGCAATGACTTCCGCCAACTAAATGACATCTCCTCTGTAGCGCCCTGCCGATGCCCAGGGTGGGGCCGAGCTGATAAGCGATTGGGGCCTGCCCGCTTCATCCCACTCTGGACCTCACCGGGGTTACTGGCAGGTGCCCCTCTCCCCACAGGCCAAAGAGGCCGCCCGCTACGCCCACCCGGCGGCCTGTGCCATTACACAGTTCTCCTTTTGGAGTACATGGGGCCCCCGCCCGCGTTCAGCGGCCTAATGGACCAATCCTGAGACCCCCACGAGTATGCAGCTTCCATGCATTGATGACGTATCGTGGTCCATAGCACCACCTGGGAAGAACACCTGACCGGCTGGGCGTACTGGGGGCCCTCCGGGATGCGGGCTCACTGCCAGCCCAAGTGCCAACTGGGGCTCGAAGGCTCAGTACTTGGGTTTGCGTCGTGGGCGTGGGTGCATCCGACTAGCAGAAAGGTGAACAGCCTAACCACCTGGCGCCCAGCCACCAGAAACAGGTGAGGGCGTTCTTGGGGTTGGTGGGGGTACTATAAACAATTCATACCTTCTTTTGCTACCCGAGCAGCCCCCTGCGACCTGACCAAAGTAGCCGGAGCGACAAAGTGAGGTGGACCCGGGAAGCAAGCCGCCTTCAGGATCTCCGAGGAGCCCTGTGCCAGGAACCTGTTCTCGCCACTCCCAACTTCAGGCTGCCATTCACTGTGCATACGATGCTTGAGGGGCGGGCATAGAGGCAGTGCTCTCCCAAAGTACAGGATGGGAACACCCGATCTTCCTACATCAGCAAGTCTCGGCTCCTCAAGCCCTGGAAACTATTCAGCGGTAAGAAAGGAGTGTCTGGCCATTAAGTGGGCAGTGGGTAAGTTCGCTATTACCTGCTGGGGAGGTTTGTCCTATACACACGAATCATGCCCCCTGAAGTGGATGTGCCAGGCGAAGGACAATGTGCCAGGTGACGATGGTTCCTGGGCTCCAAAGCTTCGCTTCGGGTGGAGCACGAGCTGGGCGCCTCCATGCCAATCACCGGGCGCCCTCTCCCCCGGAGGCGCCCCTCCTGGGTTGGCCTCCTACCAGGGGGCAAGGGAGGCTAGGAGGAGGGGTATGTAAGCAGCCCGCCTTTCAGCTGGTGTCCCCACGTGGCGGGGAACCGCAGGAAAAAGGCAGTGGCACCAGCAGGATGGGTCAGGGATTTCAGCACCTGGACAGAAACTGCAGCCCAGGCAGCACCACAGACAGCGCCACATTCCAGAGGGGGGGTGGAAGAGTGCACACACCTGGAGGACATCCAGGTGCAATCAGTGTGGGGCATAAATGGGGTTGCTGTAGTGGAGGCGGCAGTCTGGACCAGACAGAGGAAGTGTTTGGGTGCTTGCCTGCCCTCTGGCCCAGTTGCAACCATTAATCCTGTTTTGTTTTTTGCAACCGCCAGCACCTTGGGGATACAGAGCAGGTGCTGAGGGGACCCTGTCCTAAGCCAGTGGACCAGCGTCACGGGACCCTGACTTCCCGGAACCCCAAGTCTCAGTCGGGTTCATGCAGAATAGCAGGCCCCTGTAGTGAAAGGACCCTAATAAAAGGCTGTTTTGTTCTAAATTCTGTGTCTGGTAACGTTTCCTTCTGTCCACGCTCCCCGGGAGATGGGGGTGGGAGGCCCAAGTGGTGGAAATCGCAGGCAACAGTCTTTACTGCCAAAAATGGACAAAGGACAAACGCCTCAAGAAGGAAAAAAAACACTGACTCGGTCCTGTCTTCCTTTACGGACCCCGTTCTCGAAGGAATGGGGCCGGGCCCTGACCCCCTCGGTCTCAGGAGGCACTCCAGTCAGGGTGGCTGGCTGTGCGCCAGCCGAGGCAACCAGCCAGGGCGTCACGGAAGGGGCGTGCTCCCCAAACGGCCGGGGGGGATGACGCCAGCCTCCTGGAGGTTTGGCGGAAAAAGCCCGGTGGGGTGGCCCAGGCGGAATGGGGAGGAATACTGGCTCCGTTCCCGACAGGAGGGGCCCAAAACGGGCCTTGGTCTTCCCGCAGGCGCTCCAGTCTGACTGGGCAGCCATCTTGGGCGGGCTGGGTTTGTCCCGCACGGGCCCACAGTACCACAGTGGCAGTATGACCCCTGGCTGAAGTCCGCGAGCACAGGTGAAGCGGCCTGGTCCGCCCGGACACGCCGATGGCTGGCCGGGGAGAGGCCGCCCTGATGGGCGGATTGTGCTGGACGATGTGTGCTTGGCGCCCCCTACCCGAAAAAAAATGCACATGGCGGAGCAAGGCCCTGAAGTGTGGAGGCCCTCCTTCGCCCTCTGGAGAATCACCAGGTGACCCAGGAGATGCTGCGTCACGGGGCGGCCGTCTGCCGGGGGCTCGGGCCCCCCTCTGCCCCACCCAAGCCAACCAAGACCCCCAACCACCCGACCCCGCTCCTAGGCAGGACCCCCCCCAGAACCCACGGGGAAGGCCCCCCAGCGGACTCCCGACCGAACAAGAGGCGGAGGTGCCGCCTCTTGACCAGGCTGGCCACCTGGCCGAGTGCCCCAGCCAAGGCGCCAAGCATGCCTGACACCTCGAGGGTGTGGCCCGGCCTGCCACCTGACCCCTGCTGGGCCACGGGGCATGGCGGCCCCTCGGCTGCCTGTCAAGGTGAGCGCCCAAGACACAGGAGCCCTGCTGCTGGACTCGGGGCGCCATTTCCCTTGTCCGGGGCCTGGATTTGCCAGCACAGAGGGGGAGGGGGAGGTGACTGTATCCTGTGTGCATGGGGAGGCCGCCCGATGCCGACAAGTGCAGCTCAGACCCCCGGGGCCGCTTGCCAGGTGAGTGGGGGTGGTTCAGGGGCTCGGTACCGTGTTGTTGAGAGGGACTGTGCACTGTTCAAGCGCTACTGGCAGGAGGGACCCAGAGGGAGGAGCTACATAGCCGCACCAGGGGCAGGGCCGGGCCCCGAGCAGCGTGTGCAGTGACCCCGGCCAGTGAGGGGCTTCTCCCTCACCCCAGGGAGGTCGGCCCGAACAGGAAACAACCCGCAGCCATGGAAGATGCAGGGGGAAGCCTTTTTAGGACTTCCGTCCAGACCAGAGGATTCTGCTTATCCGCCAACTACCTTTGGGGGCGCAGCTGGAGGAAAGCCGCCCAGGCGTGGAAAGCGGTACCAGCAGGGCCCGGGCCACCAGAGGGTGAGTATTCGATCCTACCCGTACTTTACTGTTAAGTGGGGGCTGTTATACGGATCTCTGCCGTCACGGGGGAAAGATCGCTTAACTGCTGGTTCCCCCCCTACATCTCAAGGTCCTCTACCACAGCCTACGCACCTGTTTGGCCCCACCTGGGGGCAGAAAGACCTCTGACAGTTCTAACCCGTTTCTGTGTGGCCTGGGGTAGGCGGGCGGTGGAGACTACTGTCGGCGATGTGCAGAGTGCCAGCTGCATAGCCCCAAAGGTGGCAATGCCGGGAACCTAATCCCTCTCCCATTATAGATGTGTGCCATTCAGGGAGGATTAGCATGGGACATCTGGGGCCCCTGCCGAAGTCTGCGGGGCCATCGCTATGTCCTTGTTGTTGTCGACCTCGCCACCCGATGCAGGCGGTGCCCCTAGGACAGCCACCGGCAAGACCATCGCCAAGGCTGTTAGTCCTCTTCAGTCGGGTTAGGCGTGGTTGGTGAGATTCTGACTGACCAGGGAACATGCTTCATGTCCCAGGTACTCTGAGGAAATGTACGCTTGCTCACATCACCCAGCTCGCCACTTCTGTGTACCACCGCAGACTGATGGGCTTGTGGGCGCTTCAACAAGACGCTCAAAAGTATGCTCCATAAGCTCATTGACACGGATGGGAAGGACTGGGACCAACTGCTGCCCTACCTCCTATTTGCCATACAGGAGGTCCCCAGGGCTCTGGGCTTCTCCCCTTTCGAGGCTCCTGTATGGAAGGCTGGGGCCTCTGGACCTGCCAAGGGGCCTGGGGCAGCAACCATCCGCCACGGTCCTGATTGAGCATGTAGAGGTGATGGACCAGCGAATGGGCGAATCTGGCCCCATGGTGAAGAGCACATGGGCGTCGTATGAGCAAACAAGCCCGGCTCTATAATCGAAGTGCCCAGGTTGGGAGTTCAGTCAGGGACCAGGTAATGGTGATGGTGCCCACCGGTGAATGCAAGTTCCTGGCGGTGGCAAGGCCCTCTGGTGGTGGAAGCGGCGGGGCGATGATTATCGGGTAAAGACAGCCAGGGCGGCGCGGCCGACAAATTTATCACATAAACCTGTAAGCGCTGGCATGATCCGGTAAAGGCGGAACCCTGTGTTGTTGCCACCTTTACACCACAAGACGCCCGGAGGTATTACCCTGGGGAGCAGCTGACCCCGCTTCAGCGCCAGGAGCTCGGGAGCTGGTGGGGCGAAACCAAGATGTGTTCAACCCCACCCCAGAGCGGACCTGGCTGAGTGCCTGGTGG
>JAFJMP010000223.1:0-24520 GCA_029692085.1 Gymnothorax javanicus | reverse complement strand
TAATGCTAACTTAAATGCTAGCGATCTAATGCTTAAAGCAATATCTGGTCATTTCATTCTGTGCGTGTCTCTTTGATGGATATAAGAGATCAGATGGCATAAAGCATAACCCTTCATGGGAATATGAGATTAGATAGCATTAAAGCTTTACCCTTCTTTTATACATGCAAGTACAGCAAGTTTAAGTTTGAATGCTAATGCTAACTTGCAAATGCTAGCGATCTAATGCTAGTGCTAATATCTGGTCATTTTCATACTGTATGTGTCCTCTATAATGGAAATAAGAGATCAGATGGCATTAAAACGCATAACCCTTCATGGGCATATTAGATTAGATGGCATTAAAGCTTCAATTCTTCTTGTATACATGCAAGTACTGCAATGTTTAAGTTTGAATGCTAATGCTAACTTGATAATGCTAGCGATGTAATGCTAGTGCTAATATCTGGTCATTTTCATACTGTACGTGTCATCTATGATGGATATAAGAGATCAGATGGCATTAAAGTATAACCCTTCTTGGGATTATCAGATTAGATGTCATTAAAGCTTAACCCTTCTTGTATACATGCAAGAACAGCAAGTTAAAGTTTGAATGCTAATGCTAACTTGCTAATGCTAGCGATCTAATACTAGTGCTAATATCTGGTCATTTTTTCATACTGTCGTGTCCTCTATAATAGAAATAAGAGATCAGATGGCATTAAAGCATAACGCTTCATGGAATATTAGATTAGATGGCATTAAAGCTTAACCCTTCTTGTATATATGCAAATACAGCAATTTTAAAAGTTTGAATGCTAATTCTAACTTGCTAATGCTAGCGATCTAATGCTAGTGCTAATATCAGGTAATTTTCATACTGTCGTGTCATCTATGATGGATCTAAGAGATCAGATGGCATTAAAAGCATAACCCTTTATGGGAATATCAGATTAGATGGCATTAAAAGCTTAACCCTTCTTGTGTGAATGCAAGTACAGCAAGTTTAAGTTTGAATGCTTATGCTGACTTGCTAATGCTAGCGATCTAATGCTAGTGCTAATTTCTGGTCATTTTTCATACTGTATGTGTCCTTTATGATGGAAATAAGAGATCAGATGGCATTAAAGCATCACGTTTCATGGGATTATGAGTTTAGATGGCATTACAAAGCAACTTTTCTTTATATATGCAAATACAGCAATGTTAAAGTTTGAATGCTAATGCTAACTTGCTAATGCTAGCGATCTAATGCTAGTGCTAATATCTGGTCATTTTTCATACTGTACATGTCCTCTATGAAGGAAATAAGGATCAGATTGCATTAAAGCATATCCTTCATGGGCATATTAGATTAGATAGCATTAAAGCTTCACCCTTTTTTTGTATACATGCAAGTACTGCAATGTTTTGGTTTGAATCACTAATGCTAACTTGCTAATGCTAGCAATCTTATGCTAGTGCTAATATCTGGTCATTTTCATACTGTACAGGTCGTCTAGATAGATATATGAGATCAGATGGCATTAAAAGCATAACCCTTCATGGGAATATCATTAGATGGCATTAAAAGCAACCCTTCTTGTATAAATGCAAATACAGCAAAGTTAAAGTTTGAATGCTAATGCTAACTTGCTAATGCTAACGATCTAATGCTAATGCTAATATCTGGTCATTTTTTCATGCTATGCGTGTCCTCTATGATGGATATAAGAGATCATATGGAATAAAAGCATAACCTTTCATGGGATTATGAGATTAGATGGCATTACAGCTTAACCCTTCTTTATATATGCAAATACAGCAATGTTGAAGTTTGAATGCTAATGCTAACTTGCTACTGCTAGCGATCTAATGCTAGTGCTAATATCTGGTCTTTTTTTCATACTGTACGTGTCCTCTATGAAGGAAATAAAGAGATCAGATGGCATTAAAAGCATAACCCTTCATGGGAATATCACATTAGATGGCATTAAAAACTAACCCTTCTTGTATATATGCAAATACAGCAATTTTAAAAGTTTCAATGCTAATTCTAACTTGCTAATGCTAGCGATCTAATGCTAGTGCTAATATCTGGTCATTTCCATACTGTACGTGTCCTCTATAATGGAAATAAGAGATCAGATGGAATTAAAGCATACCCCTTCATGGGCATATTATATTAGATGGCATTAAAGATTCACCCTTCTTGTATACATGCAAATACAGCAAGTTTAAGCTTGAATGCTAATGCTAACTTGCTAATGCTAGCGATCTAATGCTAGTGCTAATATCTGGTCATTTTTCATACTGTACGTGTCCTCTTTGATGGAAATAAAGAGATCAGATGGCATTAAAGCATAACCGCTTCTTGTATATATTAAAAATACAGCAATGTTATAGTTTGAATGCTTATGCTAACTTGCTAATATTAGTGATCTAACGCTAGTGCTAATATCTGGTCATTTTCATACTGTACGTGTCCTCTATGATGGAAATAAGAAATCAGATGCCATTAAAAAAGCATAACCCTTTATGGGCATAATAGATTAAATGGCATTAAAGCTTCACACTTCTTGTATACATGCAAGTACTGCAATGTTTAAGTTTGAATGCTAATGCTAACTTGCTAATGCTAGCGATCTAATGCTAGTGCTAATATCTGGTCATTTTAACATAACATAACATAACATGAATGGCGAGAACAGGCCGTTCAGCCCAACTAGGCTAACGCCAGTTTCTTTGTACCATCGTGAATATATCACTTCAGATGCTCAATGCCTCAATGGTATCTAGCTTTAAGTCAAGCCTGCTCTTGAAAACTCCCAAGGTCTCTGCATCAACAATATGGTCAGGCAAGCTGTTCCACACGAAATTACTCTTTGGGTGAAGAAATATTTCGAATATCAGTGCTAAAGTTACCTTTAGTCAGCTTCCATTTGTGACCCGAGTTCTGCCTAACAACACTTGGTCGAAGGAATCCTACATAATTCACTTTGTTAATCCTTTAACATATTTAAAGACCTCAATCAAATCACTTTTTAGTCTCCTTTTCCCGAGACTAAAGAGATTAGAATCTTCAGCCTTTTCTCATAGCTTTCATCTTTAATACCGGAATTAACTTCATGGCTCTTCTCTGAACTTTCTCTAAAGCCTCTATGTCTTTCTTAAGTATGGTCCCCAGAACTGTACACAATACTCTAGATGTGGTCTGACGAATGTGTTGTACAAAAAGAAGCATCACCTCCTTGGATTTGAACTCAATACTTTTGGCAATGTATCCCAGCATCCGATTGGCTTTTTTAACTGCTTTCTGGCACAATGGCTAGAGCCTGTGAGGGTTTTGGTCAACAATCACTCCCAGATCTTTCTCTTGTGAAACACATTCAGTTTAAAACCTCCCATGAAGAAGTAATCCGTCTAATGTTTTTATTACCTACATGAACTACTTTCCATTTTCGCTACATTAAATTTCATTTGCCACATTTCTGCCCAATTCTGGATTCTATCCAAATCATCCTGAATCACTTTAGTGTACTCTAAACTATTTGCCAATCCCCCAATTTAGTATCATCTGCAAATTTCACTAATCTGCTCTCAATATTCCTATCAAGGTCATTAATGTACGCATGAGGAACAGCAGGGGTCCCAACACCCGATCCCTGGGGGCGCCACTCCCCACCATACCTAGCTCAGATGAGATACCACTGACCACCACTCTTTATGTTCTGTCCTGCAACCAGTTATGAATCCACTTCAGAATACCTGTAACTCAATGGAGCTCATTTTAAAAATTAGTCTCTTATGCGGTACTGTGTCAAATGCTTTCTGAAAATCCAAATATATGATGTCATAAGCCCTGCTCTGGTCATAGGTCTTGTGGCCTCTTCAAAAATTCCAGAAGGTTTGTCAGGCATGACCTTCCCTTACAGAAACCATGTTGGCTATCCCTCAAGATATTGTTACGTTCAAGAAATAAGTCCAGCTCATCTTTGATGATAGATTCCAATATTTTTGCACGCAATGTAAGTTAAACTGACTGGCCTGTAATTACCTGGCTCAGTAAAGGGTCCCCTTTTTTATAAATTGGTATTATATTGCCCTGTTTCCAATCATTTGGTATTTCTCCAGTTTCTAAAGACCGTCTAAAGATGGCGGATAAGCGTCTTAAAGATGATCTCACTAACTTCCCTGAGCACTCTAGGATATAAGCCATCAGGACCCGCTGCCTTATCTGCCTTTAGTTGATGCAACTTGTCTAATACTATGTTATCCCAGACCTCAATTTCCGCTAAATAATCTTGAGCATTGGATAAGCCCCTGGCCGAGAAAAAAGACCGCTCTAAGGTAAAATTTTCAACAAAGTAACCGTTTAAGGTGTCCACTAATATCCTTGTTATCATATAAGCAGCGATCCATTTTTATTCTTTATGCACTTAACCTGCTCTTTGACTTTCCTTTTTCTGCTACAGTACTGAAAGAAAAAGCGGCTTAGGGTTAGTTTTGCCCCTCTGCAATTTTCAGACTGTATGTGTAGAATCTATGATGGATATAAGAGATCAGATGGCATTAAAGCATAAACCTTCATGGGAATATCAGATTGGATGGCATTAAAAGCTTACCCCTTCTTGTATACATGCAAGTAAAAAGCAAGTTCAAGGTTGAATGCTAATGCTAAATTGCTAATGCTAGCGATCTAATGCTAGTGCTAATATCAGCTCATTTTCATACTGTCGTGTCTCTATGATGGATATAAGAGATCAGATGGCATTAAAGCATAACCCTTCATGGGAATATCAGATCAGATGGCATTAAAGCTTAACCCTTCTTTATACACGCAAATACAGTTTTGTTAAAGTTTATATGCTAATGCTAACTTGCTAATGATATGGATCTAATGCTAGTGCTGATATCTGGTCATTTTCATACTGCACGTGTCCTCTATGATGGAAATAAAGATCAGATGGCATTAAAGCATTACCCTTCAATGGCTTATTATATTAGATGGCATTAAAGCTTCACCCTTCTTGTAAAGATGCAAGTACTGCAATGTTTAAGTTTGAATGCTAATGCTAACTTGCTAATGCTAGCGATCTAATGCTAGTGCTAATATCTGGTCATTTTTCATACTGTATGTGTGGAAGTCTATGATGGATATAAGAGATCAGATGGCTTTAAAGCATAACCCTTCATGGGCATATTAGATTAGATGGCATTAAAAAGCTTAACCCTTCTTGTATATGTGTGCAAATACAGCAATGTGAAAGTTTGAATGCTAATACTATCTTGCTAATGCTAGCGTTCTAACGCTAGTGCTAATATCTGGTCATTTTCATACTGAACCTGTCCTCTATGATGGAAATAAGAAATCAGATGGCATTAAAGCATAACCCTTCATGGGCATATTACATTAAATGGCATCAAAAGCTTCACCCTTCTTGTATACATGCAAGTACAGCAAGTTTAAGTTTGAATGCTAATGCTAACTTGCTAATGCTAGCGATCTAATGCTAGTGTTAATATCTGGTCATTTTCATACTGTCGCGTGTCCTCTATGAAGGAAATAAGAGATCACATGCCATTAAGCATAACCCTTCATGGGAATATCAGATTAGATGTCATTAAAACACGCTTCTTATATACATGCAAGTACTGCAATGTTTAAGTTTGAATGCTAATGCTAACTTGCTAATGCTAGCGATCTAATGCTTGTGCTAATATCTGGTCATTTTTCATACTGTGCGTGTTGGCTCTGATGGATTTAAGAGATCAGATGGCATTAAAGCATAACCCTTCATGGGAATATCTGATTAGATGGCATTAAAGCAACCCTTCGTGTATTCATACAAGTAGAGAAGTTTAAGTTTGAATGCTAATGCTAACTTGTAAATGCTAGCGATCTAATGCTTGTGCTAATATCTGGTCATTTTTCATTCTGTATGTGTCCTCTTTGATGGATATAAGAGATCAGATGGCATTAAAAGCATAACCCTTCATGGGAATATGAGATTAGATAGCATTAAAGCTTTACCTTCTTTTATACATGCAAGTACAGCAAGTTTAAGTTTGAATGCTAATGCTAACTTGCAAATGCTAGCGATCTAATGCTAGTGCTAATATCTGGTCATTTTCATACTGTATGTGTCCTCTATAATGGAAATAAGAGATCAGATGGCATTAAAGCATAACCCTTCATGGGCATATTAGATTAGATGGCATTAAAGCTTCACCCTTCTTGTATACATGCAAGTACTGCAATGTTTAAGTTTGAATGCTAATGCTAACTTGATAATGCTAGCGATGTAATGCTAGTGCTAATATCTGGTCATTTTCATACTGTACGTGTCATCTATGATGGATATAAGAGATCAGATGGCATTAAAAGTATAACCCTTCTTGGGATTATCAGATTAGATGTCATTAAAAGCAAACCCTTCTTGTATACATGCAAGAACAGCAAGTTAAAGTTTGAATGCTAATGCTAACTTGCTAATGCTAGCGATCTAATACTAGTGCTAATATCTGGTCATTTTCATACTGTACGTGTCCTCTATAATAGAAATAAGAGATCAGATGGCATTAAAGCATAACGCTTCATGGGAATATTAGATTAGATGGCATTAAAAACAACCCTTCTTGTATATATGCAAATACAGCAATTTTAAAGTTTGAATGCTAATTCTAACTTGCTAATGCTAGCGATCTAATGCTAGTGCTAATATCAGGTAATTTTCATACTGTACGTGTCATCTATGATGGATCTAAGAGATCAGATGGCATTAAAGCATAACCCTTTATGGGAATATCAGATTAGATGGCATTAAAGCTTAACCCTTCTTGTGTGAATGCAAGTACAGCAAGTTTAAGTTTGAATGCTTATGCTGACTTGCTAATGCTAGCGATCTAATGCTAGTGCTAATTTCTGGTCATTTTCATACTGTATGTGTCCTTTATGATGGAAATAAGAGATCAGATGGCATTAAAGCATCACGTTTCATGGGATTATGAGTTTAGATGGCATTACAGCTTAACTTTTCTTTTATATATGCAAATACAGCAATGTTAAAGTTTGAATGCTAATGCTAACTTGCTAATGCTAGCGATCTAATGCTAGTGCTAATATCTGGTCATTTTCATACTGTACGTGTCCTCTATGAAGGAAATAAGGGATCAGATTGCATTAAAGCATATCCCTTCATGGGCATATTAGATTAGATAGCATTAAAGCTTCACCCTTTTTGTATACATGCAAGTACTGCAATGTTTAAGTTTGAATGCTAATGCTAACTTGCTAATGCTAGCAATCTTATGCTAGTGCTAATATCTGGTCATTTTCATACTGTACAGGTCGTCTAGATAGATATATGAGATCAGATGGCATTAAAGCATAACCCTTCATGGGAATATCACATTAGATGGCATTAAAGCTTAACCCTTCTTGTATAAAATGCAAATACAGCAAAGTTAAAGTTTGAATGCTAATGCTAACTTGCTAATGCTAACGATCTAATACTAATGCTAATATCTGGTCATTTTCATACTGTACGTGTCCTCTATGATGGATATAAGAGATCATATGGAATAAAAGCATAACCTTTCATGGGATTATGAGATTAGATGGCATTACAGCTTAACCCTTCTTTATATATGCAAATACAGCAATGTTGAAGTTTGAATGCTAATGCTAACTTGCTACTGCTAGCGATCTAATGCTAGTGCTAATATCTGGTCTTTTTCATACTGTACGTGTCCTCTATGAAGGAAATAAGAGATCAGATGGCATTAAAGCATAACCCTTCATGGGAATATCACATTAGATGGCATTAAAGCTTAACCCTTCTTGTATATATGCAAATACAGCAATTTTAAAGTTTCAATGCTAATTCTAACTTGCTAATGCTAGCGATCTAATGCTAGTGCTAATATCTAGTCATTTCCATACTGTGCGTGTCCTCTATAATGGAAATAAGAGATCAGATGGAATTAAAAACATACCCCTTCATGGGCATATTATATTAGATGGCATTAAAGATTCACCCTTCTTGTATACATGCAAGTACAGCAAGTTTAAAAAGCTTGAATGCTAATGCTAACTTGCTAATGCTAGCGATCTAATGCTAGTGCTAATATCTGGTCATTTTCATACTGTACGTGTCCTCTTTGATGGAAATAAGAGATCAGATGGCATTAAAGCATAACCCTTCTTGTATATATTAAAAATACAGCAATGTTATAGTTTGAATGCTTATGCTAACTTGCTAATATTAGTGATCTAACGCTAGTGCTAATATCTGGTCATTTTTCATACTATGCGTGTCTCTATGATGGAAATAAGAAATCAGATGCCATTAAAAGCATAACCCTTTATGGGCATATTAGATTAAAATGGCATTAAAGCTTCACACTTCTTGTATACATGCAAGTACTGCAATGTTTAAGTTTGAATGCTAATGCTAACTTGCTAATGCTAGCGATCTAATGCTAGTGCTAATATCTGGTCATTTTAACATAACATAACATAACATGAATGGCGAGAACAGGCGTTCAGCCCAACTAGGCTCGCCAGTTTCTTTGTACCATCGTGAATATATCACTTCAGATGCTCAATGCCTCAATGGTATCTAGCTTTAAGTCAAGCCTGCTCTTGAAAACTCCCAAAGGTCTCTGCATCAACAATATGGTCAGGCAAGCTGTTCCACAATCCGAAATTACTCTTTGGGTGAAGAAATATTTCGAATATCAGTGCTAAAGTTACCTTTAGTCAGCTTCCATTTGTGACCCGAGTTCTGCTAACAACACTTGGTGAAGGAATCCTACATAATTCACTTTGTTTATCCCTTTAACATATTTAAAGACCTCAATCAAATCACTTTTTTAGTCTCCTTTTCCTGAGACTAAAGAGATTAAGGATCTTCAGCCTTTTCTCATAGCTTTCATCTTTAATACCGGAATTAGCCGTGGCTCTTCTCTGAACTTTCTCTAAAGCCTCTATGTCTTTCTTAAAAGTATGGTCCCCAGAACTGTACACAATACTCTAGATGTGGTCTGACAGATGTGTTGTACAAAAGAAGCATCACCTCCTTGGATTTGAACTCAATACTTTTGGCAATGTATCCCAGCATCCGATTGGCTTTTTTAACTGCTTTCGGCACAATGGCTAGAGCCTGTGAGGGTTTGGTCAACAATCACTCCCAGATCTTTCTCTTGTGAAGCACATTCCAGTTTAAAACCTCCCATGAAGTAATCCCGTCTAATGTTTTTTATTACCTACATGAACTACTTTCCATTTAAGCTACATTAAATTTCATTTGCCACATTTCTGCCCAATTCTGGATTCTATCCAAATCATCCTGAATCACTTTAGTGTACTCTAAACTATTTGCCAATCCCCCCCCATTTAGTATCATCTGCAAATTTCACTAATCTGCTCTCAATATTCCTATCAAGGTCATTAATGTACATGAGGAACAGCAGGGGTCCCAACACCGATCCCTGGGGGCGCCACTCCCCACCATACCTAGCTCAGATGAGATACCACTGACCACCACTCTTTATGTTCTGTCCTGCAACCAGTTATGAATCCACTTCAGAATACCACCTGTAACTCCAATGGAGCTCATTTTAAAAATTAGTCTCTTATGGGGTACTGTGTCAAATGCTTTCTGAAAATCCAAATATATGATGTCATAAGCCCTGCTCTGGTCATAGGTCTTGGTGGCCTCTTCAAAAAATTCCAGAAGGTTTGTCAGGCATGACCTTCCTTTACAGAAACCATGTTGGCTATCCCTCAAGATATTATTACGTTCAAGAAATAAGTCCAGCTCATCTTTGATGATAGATTCCAATATTTTGCATAATGCAAAGTTAAACTGACTGGCCTGTAATTACCTGGCTCAGTAGGGTCCCCTTTTATAAATTGGTATTATATTGCCCTGTTTCCAATCATTTGGTATTTCTCCAGTTTCTAAAAACCGTCTAAAGATGGCGGATAAGCGTCTTAAAGATGATCTCACTAACTTCCCCTGAGCACTCTAGGATATAAGCCATCAGGACCCGCTGCCTTATCTGCCTTTAGTTGATGCAACTTGTCTAATACTATGTTATCCCGAACCTCAATTTCCGCTAAATAATCTTGAGCATTGGATAAGCCCCCTGGCGAGCAAAGACCCGCTCTAAGGTAAAATTTTTCAACAAAGTAACCGTTTAAGGTGTCCGCAATATCCTTGTTATCATATAGCAGCGATCCATTTTTATTCTTTATGCACTTAACCTGCTCTTTGACTTTCCTTTTTCTGCTACAGTACTGAAAGAAGCGCTTAGGGTTAGTTTTGGCCCCCTCTGCAATTTTCAGACTGTATGTGTCGTCTATGATGGATATAAAGAGATCCAGATGGCATTAAAGCATAAACCTTCATAGGAATATCAGATTGGATGGCATTAAAGCTTAACCCTTCTTGTATACATGCAAGTAAAGCAAGTTCAAGGTTGAATGCTAATGCTAAATTGCTAATGCTAGCGATCTAATGCTAGTGCTAATATCAGCTCATTTTCATACTGTGCGTGTCCTCTATGATGGATATAAGAGATCAGATGGCATTAAAGCATAACCCTTCATGGGAATATCAGATTAGATGTCATTAAAAGCTAACCCTTCTTGTATATATGCAAATACAGCAAAGTTAAAGTTTGAATGCTAATGCTAACTTGTTAATGCTAACGAACTAATGCTAATGTAATATCTGGTCATTTTTCATAATGTACGTGTCCTCTATGATGGATATAAGATCAGATGACATTAAAAACATAACCAATCATAGGAATAACAGATTAGATGGCATTAAAAACAACCCTTCTTGTATACATGCAAGAACAGTAAGTTTGTTTGAATGATAATGCTAACTTGTTAATGCTAGCGATCTAATGCTAGTGTTAATATCTGGTCATTTTCTTACTGTACGTGTCTCTATGATGGATATAAAGAGATCAGATGGAATAAAAGCATAACCCTTCATGGGAATATCAGATTAGATAGCATTAAAAGCAACCCTTCTTGTAAACATGCAAGTACAGCATGTTTAAGTTTGAATGCTAATGCTAACTTGCTAATGCTAGTGATCTAAAGCTAGTGCTAATATCTGGTCATTTTCATACTGTGCGTGTCCTCTATGATGTAAATAAGAGATCAGATGGCATTAAAAGCATAACCCTTCTTGTATATAAGCAAATACAGCAATGTTAAAGTTTGAATGCTAATGCTAAATTGCTAATGCTAACGATCTAATGGTAGTGCTAATATCTGGTCATTTTTCATATTGTCATGTCCTCTATGATGGATATAAGAGATCAGATGGCATTAAAAAGCATAACAATTCTTGTATATATTCAAATACCTTAATGTTATAGTTTGAATGCTTATGCTAACTTGCTAATGCATGCGATCTAACGCTAGTGCTAATATGTGGTCATTTTCATACTGTACATTTCCTCTATGATGGAAATAAGAAATCAGATGGCATTAAAGCATAACCCTTCATGAGAATATCAGATTAGATGTCATTAAAAAGCTTAACCCTTTTGAATACATGCACGTACTGCAATGTTTAAGTTTTAATGCTAATGCTAACTTGCTAATGCTAGCGATCTAATGCTAGTGCTAATATCTGGTCATTTTTCATACTGTACGTGTTGTCTATGATGGATATAAGAGATCTGATGGCATTAAAGCATAACCCTTCATGGGAATATCAGATTAGATGTCATTTAAGCTTAACCCTTCTTGTATATATGCAAATACAGCAAAGTTAAAGTTTGAATGCTAATGCTAACTTGTTAATGCAAACGAACTAATGCTAATGTAATATCTGGTCATTTTCATAATGTACGTGTCCTCTATGATGGATATAAGAGATCAGATGGCATTAAAGCATTACCAATCATGAGAATAACAGATTAGATGGCATTAAAGCTTAACCCTTCTTGTATACATGCAAGAACAGTAAGTTTGTTTGAATGCTAATGCTAACTTGTTAATGCTAGCGATCTAATGCTAGTGCTAATATCTGGTCATTTTCTTACTGTATGTGTACTCTATGATGGATATAAGAGATCAGATGGAATAAAAGCATAACCCTTCATGGGAATATCAGATTAGATAGCATTAAAGCTTAACCCTTCTTGTATACATGCAAGTACAGCAAGTTTAAGTTTGAATGCTAATGCTAACTTGCTAATGCTAGTGATCTAATGCTAGTGCTAATATCTGGTCATTTTCATACTATGCATGTCCTCTATGATGTAAATAAGAGATCAGATGGCATTAAAAGCATAACCCTTCTTGTATATAAGCAAATACAGCATGTTAAAGTTTGAATGCTAATGCTAAATTGCTAATGCTAACGATCTAATGGTAGTGCTAATATCTGGTCATTTTCATATTGTATGTGTCCTCTATGATGGATATAAGAGATCAGATGGCATTAAAGCATAACCCTTCTTGTATATATTCAAATACCTTAATGTTATAGTTTGAATGCTTATGCTAACATGCTAATGCTTGCGATGTGTAACGCTAGTGCTAATATGTGGTCATTTTCATACTGTACATGTCCTCTATGATGGAAATAAAGAAATCAGATGGCATTAAAGCATAACCCTTCATGGGAATATCAGATTAGATGTCATTAAAGCTTAACCCTTCTTGTATACATGCAAGTACTGCAATGTTTAAGTTTGAATGCTAATGCTAACTTGCTAATGCTAGCGATCTAATGCTAGTGCTAATATCTGGTCATTTTCATACTGTACGTGTTGTCAATGATGGATATAAGAGATCAGATGGCATTAAAGCATAACCCTTCATGGGAATATCAGATTAGATAGCATTAAAGCTTAACCCTTTTGTATACATGCAAGTAGAGGAAGTTTAAGGTTGAATGCTAATGCTAACTTGCTAATGCTAGCGATCTAATGCTAGTGCTAATATCTGGTCATTTTCATACTGTACGTGTCCTCTATGATGGAAATAAAAGATCAGATGGCATTAAAAACATAACCCTTCTTGTATATATGCAAATACAGCAATGTTAAAGTTTGAATGCTAATGCTAACTTGCTAATGCTAACGATCTAATGCTAGTGCTAATACCTGGTCATTTTCATACTGTACGTGTCCTCTATGATGGATATAAGAGATCAGATGGCATTAAAGCATAACCCTTCATAGGAATATCAGATTAGATGGCATTAAAGCTTAACCCTTCTTGTATACATGCAAGTACAGTAAGTTTTAGTTGGAATGCTAATACTAACTTGCTAATGCTAGCGATCTAATGCTAGTGCTAATATCTGGTCATTTTCATACTGTATGTGTCCTCTATAATGGAAATAAGAGCTCAGATGGCATGAAAGCATATCCTTTCATGGGCATATTAGATTAGATGGCATTAAAGCTTCACCCTTCTTGTATACATGCAAGTACTGCAATGTTTAAGTGTGAATGCTAATGCAAACTTACTAATGCTTGCGATCTAATGCATGTTATAAAATATGTTCATTTTCATACTGTACGTGTCATCTATGATGGATATAAGAGATCAGATGACATTAAAGCATAACCCTTCTTGTATATATGCAAGTACAGAAAGTTTAAGTTTAAATGCTAATGCTAACTTGCTAATGCTAGCGATCTAATGCTAGTGCTAATATCTGCTTATTTTCATACTGTCCGTGTCTCTATAATGGAAATAAGAGATCAGATGGCATTTAAGCATAACCCTTCATGGGAATATCAGATTAGATGTCATTAAAGCTTAACCCTTCTTGTATACATGCAAGTACTGCAATGTTTAAGTTTGAATGCTAATGCTAACTTGCTAATGCTAGCGATTTAATGCTAGTGCTAATATCTGGTCATTTTCATACTGTACGTGTTGTTTATGATGGATATGAGAGATCAGATGGCATTAAAGCATAACCCTTCATGGGAATATCAGATTAGATAGCATTAAAGCTTAACCCCTTTGTATACATGCAAGTAGAGGAAGTTTAAGGTTGAATGCTAATGCTTACTTGCTAATTCTAGCGATCTAATGCTAGTGCTAATATCTGGTCATTTTCATACTGTACGTGTCCTCTATGATGGAAATAAGAGATCAGATGGCATTAAAGCATAACCCTTCTTGTATATATGCAAATACAGCAATGTTAAAGTTTGAATGCTAATGCTAACTTGCTAATGATAGCGATCTAATGCTCGGGCTAATATCAGGTCATTTTCATACTGTAAATGTCCTCTATGATGGATATAATAGATCAGATGGCATTAAAGCATAACCCTTCATGGGAATATCAGATTACCTGGCATTAAAGCTTAACCCTTCTTGTATACATGCAAGTACAGAAAGTTTAAATTTGAATGCTAATGCTAACTTGCTAATGCTAGCGATCTAATGCTAGTGCTAATTTCTGGTCATTTTCATACTGAATGTGTCCTTTATGATGGAAATAAGAGATCAGATGGCATTAAAACATCACCTTTCATGGGATTATGAGATTAGATTTCATTAAAAGCTAACCCTTCTTTATATAGGCAAATATAGCAATGTTAAAGTTTGAATGCTAATGCTAACTTGCTAATGCTAGTGATCTAATGCTAGTGCTAATATCTGGTCATTTTCTTACTATGCGTGTCCTCTATGGATATAAGAGATCCGATGGCATTAATGCATAACCCTTCTTGGGAATATTAGATTAGATGGAATTAAAGCTTATCCCTTCTTGTATACATGCAAGTACAGCAAGTTTAAGGTTGAATGCTAATGCTAACTTGCTAATGCTAGCGATCTATTGCTAGTGCTAATATCTGGTCATTTTCATACTGTACGTGTCCTCTTTGATGGATATAAGAGATCAGATGGCATTAAAGCATATCACTTCATGGGAATATCAGATTAGATGGCATTAAAGCTTAACCCTTTTTGTATACATGCAAGTTCAGTAAGATTAAGTTTATATGCTAATGCTAACTTGCTAATGCTATCGATCTATGGCTAGTGCTAATATCTGGTCATTTTCATACTGTACGTGTCATCTATGATGGATATAAGAGATCAGATGGCATTAAAGCCTAATCCTTCATGGGAATATCAGATTAGATGGCATTAAAGCTTAACCCTTTTTTGTATACATGCAAGTACAGCAAGTTTAAGGTTGAATGCTAATACTAGCTTGCAAATGCTAGCGATCTAATGCTAGTTCTAATATCTGGTCATTTTCTTACTGTACGTGTCCTCTATGATGGAAATGAGAGATCAGACGGCATTAAAACATAACCCTTCTTGTATATATGCAAATACAGCAATGTTAAAAGTTTGAATGCTAATGCTAACTTGCTGATGCTAACGATCTAATGCTAGTGCTAATATCTGCTCATATTCATACTGTCGTGTCCTCTATGATGGATATAAGAGATCAGATGGCATTAAAGCATAACCCTTCATGGGAATATCAGATTAGATGGCATTAAGCTTAACCCTTCATGGGCATATTAGATTAGATGGCATTAAAGCTTAACCCTTCGTGTATACATGCAAGTTCAGCAAGTTTAAGTTTGAATGCTTATGCTAACTTGCTAATGCTAGCGATCTATGGCTAGTGCTAATATCTGATCATTTTCATACTGTACGTGTCATCTATGATGGATATAAGAGATCAGATGGCATTAAATCATAACCCTTCGCGGGCATATTAGATTAGATGGCATTAAAGCTTAACCGTTCTTGTATATATTCAAAAACAGCAATGTTATAGTATGAATGCTAATTCTAACTTGCTAATGCTAGCGATCTAACGCTAGTGATAATATCTGGTGATTTTCATACTGTATGTGTCCCTTATGATGGAAATTAGAGATCACATGCCATTAAAGCATAACCCTTCTTGTATATATGCAAGTACAGCAATGTTAAAGTTTGAATTCTAATGCTATCTTGCTAATGCTAACGATCTAATGCTAGTGCTAATATCTGCTCATTTTAATACTGTACGTGTCCTCTATGATGGATATAAGTGATCAGATGGCATTAAAAGCATAACCCTTCATGGGAATATCAGATTAGATGGCATTACAAAACAACCCTTCTTAATATATGCAAATACAACAATGTTAAAGTTTGAATGCTAATGCTAACTTGCTAATGCTAGCCATCTAATGCAAGAGCTAATATCTGGTCATTTTCATACTGTGCGTGTCCTCGATGAAGGAAATAAGAGATCAGATGGCATTAAAGCATATCCTTCATGGGCATATTAGATTAGATAGCATTAAAGCTTCACCCTTCTTGTATACATGCTAGTACTGCAATGTTAAAGTTTGAATGCTAATGGTAACCTGCTAATACTAGCGATCTTATGCTAGTGCTAATATCTGGTCATTTTCATACTGTACATGTCGTCTAGATCGATATAAAGAGATCAGATGGCATTAAAGCATAACCCTTCATGGGAATATCAGATTAGATGGCATTCAAGCTTAACCCTTCTTGTATATATGCAAGTACAGAAAGTTTCAGTTTAAATGCTAATGCTAACTTGCAAATGCTAGCGATCTAATGCTAGTGCTAATATCTGGTCATTTTCATACTGTACGTGTCTCTATAATGGAAATAAGAGATCAGATGGCATTTAAGCATAACCCTTCATGGGAATATCAGATTAGATGGCATTAAAGCTTAACCCTTCTTGTTTCTATGCAAATACAGCATTGTTAAAGTTTGAATGCTAATGCTAACTTGATAATGCTAGCGATCTAATGCTAGTGCTAATATCAGGTCATTTTCATACTGTATATGTCCTCTATGATGGATATAAGAGATCAGATGGCATTAAAGCATAACCCTTCATGGGAATATCAGATTACCTGGCATTAAAGCTGAACCCTTCTTGTATACATGCAAGTACAGAAAGTTTAAATTTGAATGCTAATGCTAACTTGCTAATGCTAGAGATCTAATGCTAGTGCTAATATCTGGTCATTTTCATACTGTATGTGTCCTCTATAATGGAAATAAGAGATCAGATGGCATTAAAGCATAACCCTTCATGGGCATATTAGATTAGATGCCATTAAAAGCTTAACCCTTCGTGTATACATGCAAGTTCAGCAAGTTTAAGTTTGAATGCTAATGCTTACTTGCTAATGCTAGAGATCTAATGCTAGTGCTAATATCTGGTCATTTTCATACTGTATGTGTCCTTTATGATGGAAATTAGAGATCACATGCCATTAAAGCATAACACTTCTTGTATATATATATGCAAGTACAGCAATGTTAAAAGTTTGAGTGCTAATGCTAACTTGCTAATGCTAACGATCTAATGCTAGTGCTAATATCTGGTCATTTTCATAAAGTACGTGTCCTCTATAATGGATATAAGAGATCAGATGGCAATTAAGCATAACCCTTCTTGTATATATTCAAATAAAGCAATGTTATAGTTTGAATGCTAATGCTATCTAGCTAATGCTAGCGATCTAATGCTAGTGCCAATATCTGGTCATTTTCATACTGTACGTGGTGTCTATGATGGATATAAGAGATCAGATGGCATTAAGGCATAACCCTTCATGGGAATATCAGATTAGATGGCATTAAAGCTTAACCCTTCTTGTATACATGCAAATACAGCAATGTGAAAGTTTGAATGCTAATGCTAACTTGCTAATGCTATCAATCTAATGCTAGTGCTAATATCTGGTCATTTTTATACTGTACATGTCCTGTATGATGGAAATAAGAGATCAGATGGCATTAAAGCATAACCCTTCATAGGAATATCAGATTAGATGGCATTAAAGCTTAACCCTTCTTGTATACATGCAAAAACAGCAATGTGAAAGTTTGAATGCTAATGCTAACTTGCTAATGCTAGCGATCTAATGCTATTGCTAATATCTGGTCATTGTCATACTGTCGTGTCCTCTATGATAGAAATAAGAGATCAGATAACATTAAAACATCACCTTTTGATGGGCATATTAGATTAGATGGCATTAAAACTTAACAATTCTTGTATACATGCAAATACAGGAATGTTAAAGTTTGAATGCTAATGCTAACTTGCTAATGCTAGCGATCTAATGCTAGTGCTAATATCTGGTCATTTTTATACTGTACGTTTCCACTATCATGGAAATAAGAGATCAGATGGCCTTCAAGCATAACCCATCGTGGGCATATTAGATTAGATGGCATTAAACCTTAACCCTTCTTGTATACAAGCAAATTCAGCAATGTTACAGTTTGAATGATTATGCTAACTTCCTTATGGTAGCGATCTAATGCTAGTGCTAATATCTGGTCATTTTCATACTGTACATGTCCTCTATGATGGAAATAAGATATCAGATGGCATTAACGCATCACCCTTCATGGGCATATTAGATTAGATGGCATTAAAGCTTAACCCTTCTTGTATTCATGCAAATACAGCAATGTGAAAGTTTGAATGCTAATGCTAACTTGCTAATGCTTTCGCGATCTAATGCTAGTGCTAATATCTGGTCATTTTCATACTGTACGTGTCCTCTATCATGAAAATAAAAAGATCAGATGGCCTTCAAAAGCATAACCCTTCGTGGGCATATTAGATTAGATGGCATTAAACCTTAACCCTTCTTGTATACATGCAAATTCAGCAATGTTACAGTTTGAATGATTATGCTAACTTCCTAATGCTAGCGATCTAATGCTAGTGCTAATATCTGGTCATTTTCATACTGTACATGTCCTCTATGATGGAAATAAGAGATAAGATGGCATTAACGCATAACCCTTCATGGGCATATTAGATTACATGGCATTGAAGCTTAACCCATCTTGTATACATGCAAATACAGCAATGTTAAAGTTTGAATGCTAATGCTAACTTGCTAATGCTAGCGAACTAATGCTAGAGCTAATATCTGCTCATTGTCATACTGTACGTGTCCTCTATGATAGAAATAAGAGATCAGATAACATTAAAACAACCTTTGATGGGCATAATAGATTACATGGCATTAAAGCTTAACCCTTCTTGTATACATGCAAATACAGTAAGTTTAAGTTTGAATGCTAATGCTAACTTTGCTAATGCTAACGATCTAAAGCTAGTGCTAATATCTGGTCATTTTTCATGCTGCACGTGTCCTCTATGATGGAAATAAGAGATCAGATGGCATTAAAGCATCACCATTCATGGGCATATTAGATTAGATGGCATTAAAGCAACCCTTCTTGTATACATGCAAATACAGCAATGTGAAAGTTTGAATTCTAATGCTAACTTGCTAATGCTATCAATCTAATGCTAGTGCTAATATCTGGTCATTTTCATACTGTACATGTCCTGTATGATGGAAATAAGAGATCAGATGGCATTCACGCATAACCCTTCATGGGCATATAAGATTAGATGGCATTAAAGCTTAACCCTTCTTGTATACATGCAAAAACAGCAATGTGAAAGTTTGAATGCTAATGCTAACTTGCTAATGCTAGCGATCTAATGCTATAGCTAATATCTGGTCATTGTCATACTGTAAATTGTCCTCTATGATAGAAATAAGAGATCAGATAACATTAAAACAACACCTTTGATGGGCATATTAGATTAGATGGCATTAAAACTTAACAATTCTTGTATACATGCAAATACAGGAATGTAAAAGTTTGAATGCTAATGCTAACTTGCTAATGCTAGCGATCTAATGCTAGTGCTGATATCTGGTCATTTTTATACTGTACGTTTCCACTATCATGGAAATAAGAGATCAGATGGCCTTCAAGCATAACCCATCGTGGGCATATTAGATTAGATGGCATTAAACCTTAACACTTCTTGTATACATGCATATAAAGCAATGTGAAAGTTTGAATGCTAATGCTAACTTGCTAATGGTAGCGATCTAATGCTAGTGTTAATATCTGCTCATTGTCATACTGTACGTTTCCTCTATGATAGAAATAAGAGATCAGATAACATCAAAACATAACCTTTGATGGGCATGTTAGATTAGATGGCATTAAAGCTTACCCCTTCTTGTATACATGCAAATACTGCAATGTTAAAGTTTGAATGCTAATGTCAACTTGCTAATGCTAGCGATCTAATGCTAGTGCTAATATCTGGTCATTTTCTTACTGTAAGTGTCCTCTATGATGGAAATAAGAGATCAGATGGCATTAAAGCATAACCCTTCATGGGCAAAATAGTTTAGATGGCATTAAAAGCTTAAGCCTTCTTGTATACATGCAAATACAGCAATGTGAAAGTTTGAATGCTAATGCTAAATTGCTAATGCTAGCGATCTAATGCTAGTGCTAATATCTGGTCATTTTTATACTGTACGTGTCTATATAATGGAATTAAGAGATCAGAGGACATTAAAGCATAACCCTTCATGGGCCTATTAGATTAGATAGCATTAAAGCTTAAACCTTCTTGTTTCCATGCAAATACAGCAATGTGAAATTTGAATGCAAATGCTAACTTGCTAATGCTAGCGATATAATGCTAGAGCTAATATCTGGTCATTTTCATATTGTACATGTCCTCTATGATGGAAATAAGAGATCAGATGGCCTTCAAGCATAAACCTTCGTGGGCATATTAGATTAGATGGCATTAAAACTTAACCCTTCTTGTATACATGCAAATACAGCAATGTTACAGTTTGAATGCTTATGCTAACTTTCTTATGCTAGCGATCTAATGCTAGTGCTAATATCTGGTTATTTTCATACTGTACATGTCCTCTATGATGGAAATAAGAGATCAGATGGCATTAAAGCATAACCTTTCATGGGCATGTTAGATTAGATGGCATTAAAGCTTAGCCCTTTTTGTATACATACAAATACAGCAATGTTAAAGTTTGAATGCATATGCTAACTTGCTAATGGTAGCGATCTAATGCTAGTGCTAATATCTGGTCATTATCATACTGTTCATAACCTCTATGATGGAAATAAGAGATCAGACGCGACATTAAAAGCATAACCCCGTCATTGGCATATTAGATTAGATGGCATTAAAGCATAACTCTTCTTGTATACCTGCAAATACAGCAAAGTTAAAGTTTGAATGCTTATGCTAACTTTCTAATGCTAGCGATCTAATGCTCGTGCTAATATCTGACCATTTTCATACTGTGCGTGTCTCTATGAAGGAAATAAGTGATCAGGTGGCATTAAAGCATGACCCTTCATGGGCATATTGGGTTAGATGGCATTAAAGCTAAACCCTTCCTGTATACTTGCAAGTACTGCAATGTTTAAGTTTGAATGCAAATGCTAACTTGCTAATGCTAGCAATCTAATGCTAGAGCTAATAACTGGTCATTATCATACTGTACGTGTCCTCTATGATGGAAATAAGAGGTCAGATGACATAAAAGTATAACCCTTCATTGGCATATTAGATTAGATGGCATTATAGCTAAACCCGTCTTGTATACATGCAAATACAGCAATGTTAAAATTTGAATGCTTATGCTAACTTGCTAATCCTAGCGATCTAATGCTAGTGCTAATATCTGGTCATATTCATAATGTGCGTGTCCTCTATGATGGAAATAAGAGATCAGATGGCATTAAAGCATAAACCTTCATGGGCATATTAGATTAGATGGCATTAAAAGCTTAACCCTTCTAGTATACATGCAAGTACTGCAATGTTAAAGTTTGAATGCTAATGCTAACTTATTAATGCTAACGATCTAATGCGAAAAGCCCCTAATATCTGGTCATTTTCATACCGTACGTGTCCTCTATGATGGAAATAAGAGATCAGATGGCATTAAAGCATAACCCTTCGTGGGCACATTTAATTAGATGCCATTAAAGCTTAACCCTTCTTGTAAACATGCAAAAACAAAAGGTTAAAGTTTGAATTCTAATGCTAACTTGCTGTACCTAGCGATCTAATGCTAGTGCTAATATCTGCTCATTTTCATACTACTGCGTGTCCTCTATGATGGAATTAAGAGATCAGATGGCAGTAAAGCATAACCCTTCATTGGGCATATTAGATTAGATGGCATTAAAAGCAACCCTTGTTGTATACATGCAAGTACTGCAATGTTTAAGTTTGAATGCTAATGCTAACTTAAGAATGCTAACGATCTAATGCTAGTGCTAATATCTGTTCATTTTCATACTGTATGTGTCCTCTATGATGGAAATAAGAGATCAGATGGCATTAAAGCATAACCCGTCGTGTGCATATTATGTAAGATGGCATTAAAGCTTAACCCTTCTTGTATAGATGCAAGTACTGCAATGTGTATGTTTGAATACTAATGCTAACTTGCTAATGCTAGCGATCTAATGCTAGAGCTAATATCTGGTCATTGTCATACTGTACGTGTCCTCTATGAAGGAAATAAGTGATCAGATGACATTAAAGCATAACCCTTCATTGGCATATTAGATTAGATGTCATTAAAGCTTAACCCTTCTTGTATACATGCAAATACATCAATGTTAAAGTTTGAATGCATATGCTAACTTGCTAATGGTAGCGATCTAATGCTAGTGCTAATATCTGTTCAATGTCATACTGTACATAACCTCTATGATGGAAATAAGAGATCAGATGACATTAAAGCATAACCCGTCATTGGCATATTAGATTAGATGGCATTAAAGCATAACTCTTCTTGTATACCTGCAAATACAGCTAAGTTAAAGTTTGAATGCTTATGCAAACTTGCTAATGGTAGCGATCTAATGCTCGTGCTAATATCTAACCATTTTCATACTGTACGTGTCCTCTATGAAGGAGATAAGTGATCAGGTGGCATTAAAGCATTACCCTTCATGGGCATATTGGGTTAGATGGCATTTAAGCTTAACCCTTCTTTTATAGATGCAAGTACTGCAATTTGAAAGTATGAATGCTAATTCTTACTTGCTAATGCTAGCGATCTAATGCTAATGCTAATATCTGGTCATTTTCATACTGTACTTGTCCTTTATGATGGAAATAAGAGATCAGATGGCATTTAAGCATAACCCTTTATTGGAATATGAGATTAGATGCCACTAAAGCTTAACCCTTCCTTTATATATGCAAATACAGTAATGTTAAAGTTCAATGCTAATGCGAACTTGCTAATGATTGGCGATCTAATGCTGGTGCATATATCTGGTCATTTCCATATTGTACGGTCCTCTATGATGGTAATAAGAGATCAGATGACATTAAACGTTACCCGTAATGGGAATATGAGATCAGATGGCATTAAAGCTTAACCCTTCTTGTATATATTCAAATACAGTAATGTTAAAGTTTTAATGCTAATGCTAACTTGCTAATGTTAGCGATCTCATGCTAGTTCTAATATCAGTCATTTTCATACTGGATGTGTCCTTTTGATGAAAATAAGACATCAGATGGCATCAAAGCAAAACCCTTCATATGGAATACGAAATTAGATGGCATTTAACCTTCACCCTTCTTGTATATATGCAAATACAGTAATGGTAATGTTTGAATGCTAATACTAACTTTCTTAAGCTAGCGATCTAATGCTAGTGCTAATATCTGGTAATTTTAATACTGCACGTACTCTTTGATGGAAATAAGAGATCAGACGGCATTAAAGCATAACCCTTCGTGGCATATTAGATTAGATGCCATTAAAGCTTAACCCTTCTTATATAGATGCAAATACAGCAATGTTAAAGTTTGAATGCTAATGCAAACTTGCTAATGCTAACGATCTAAGGCTAGTGCTAATATCTGGTCATTTTCATACTCTACGATGTCCTCTATGATGGAAATAAGAGATCAGATGGCATTAAAGCATAACCCTTCATGGGCAAAATAGTTTAGATGGCATTAAAGCTTAAAAAGCCTTCTTGTATACATGCAAATACAGCAATGTGAAAGTTTGAATGCTAATGCTAAATTGCTAATGCTAGCGATCTAATGCTAGTGCTAATATCTGGTCATTTTTATACTGTACGTGTCCTATATAATGGAATTAAGAGATCAGAAACATTAAAGCATAACCCTTCATGGGCCTATTAGATTAGATAGCATTAAAGCTTAAACCTTCTTGTTTCCATGCAAATACAGCAATGTGAAATTTGAATGCAAATGCTAACTTGCAAATGCTAGCGATATAATGCTAGAGCTAATATCTGGTCATTTTCATATTGTACATGTCCTCTATGATGGAAATAAGAGATCAGATGGCCTTCAAGCATAAACCTCGTGGGCATATTAGATTAGATGGCATTAAAACTTAACCCTTCTTGTATACATGCAAATACAGCAATGTTACAGTTTGAATGCTTATGCTAACTTTCTTATGCTAGCGATCTAATGCTAGTGCTAATATCTGGTTATTTTCATACTGTACATGTCCTCTATGATGGAAATAAGAGATCAGATGGCATTAAAGCATAACCTTTCATGGGCATGTTAGATTAGATGGCATTAAAAGCTTAGCCCTTTTGTATACATACAAATACAGCAATGTTAAAGTTTGAATGCATATGCTAACTTGC
>JAFJMP010000222.1:0-24534 GCA_029692085.1 Gymnothorax javanicus | reverse complement strand
TTTCAGGTGTCACAATAGGAATACTTTCTTACCTATAACGGTGGCCATTTTAAGCTCCCTTGAGACCCCAACAACTCTATGACATCGTCCATTTAACTGTTTTTAATTCTATGGAGCTGATATAATGGAAACTGACTGTGCGATCGAATGGATAAGGTGTCAGTCCTTGGTTCAGAACATTAAAGAGACCCTTAACAATACTTTAGAGCGTGTGCATTTTAAAAGTAGCCAGCTGCTTCTTAAAAATTAACCTGTAAAAACATGAGGCTTCAATTAAAGGACTAGTATAACTCAACCTGACCATGTGACCTAATACATATGGCAAATAAAGGATAAGTTATATAACTTCGCTGCAGAATTTGAATAGTCAAAAAAGACGCGTCATATGCTCTAATGTCCAGAAAGGTTTCTTCAACCTCGATTGGATAACGTCATGAGGTAAAGGAGAGGTGTAAAGGGGAATTCATAACGGCTAAGGAAGACAACCGTGATGCTAAGACAATCCGAATGCATTTACTGGCCAACTTGATCATGCCATTCTTGCCCATCACGTTCCTTTGTTTTTTGTGATTGCCCGTATGGATGGTCGTCACTTTGAATGGTTCTGCCACACTGAATGGCTGGATGGCGTTATCACCTTTGTTTTTATTAAGAATGCTTTTGTGTACCCTATGTCAAAGGTGATACGTTAGGAAGTATTGAAGAACCTTCCCTTTACATTTACAAAATTCGAATACACTTATCGTGGCTGCCGTGTATATACTTCCAGCTCATTTTCTAGAAGTTAGCCACTTTCCGAGACAAAAAACACTATTCAAACGCGGCCCTGATCTTCAGATTTAGTGTTGGAGAACCTTCAAGGGTGTTTCATGGAGGTGCTTGTTAATGTATCTTGCTGTATTTTCTAAATACTAACTTTCTTTAAATCTGGTGCTTGCTAATATGACCTGGTAGCTGTTTCCTCAAAAGAAACCCGACAAAGCACTTGGAACGTTTTGTTTATGAGAATAAAGCAATTCAGTCGTATGATGTGACCTAATATGAAGGGCACCTAATGGATAAATTCCTGACTTCGGATCTGAAGACTAAGGACCTTAGTCCCTTCTTGGTTCTTTGGCAGTTGTGTTTATATCATTTGCAAGCTGTTTTTTACGGTCCGATACATAGGGCACCTGATTTTGGATCGGGTAATTGAGCGCGCCTTGTTCATTAACAGAGCTTTTGAATGTAACATAGTTGTAGTAATGTCTGAAAGCAAAGTAATAGATGAGGTTTCTGACTTTGAGCCAGAAGATAGAGGATCTGAGTCCCTTCATAAGTGTTTTCCGGTCCTGGTTTTTCATGTTATCTGGCTGTGGTTTTAGAGAGAAGCTTGACAAAACTCACAAAACTACTGTCAAGGGACAAGCAAAACTCAACCTGACCATGTGAACTAATACATCGGGCAAATATTGGATAAGTTAGCCGACTCAAGTATTAAGAATGACAGTTGGAGACCATTCATGGATGTTTAGTGGTGCTGCTTGTTAATGTCACTTTCCAGCTGTTTCTCGGACAAAAACTTTCTTTTAAGCTGGTGCTTGTTAACATGACTTGGTCACCGTTTCTGCAACAGAAACCTGAAACTAACACTCACAAGGCTTTGTTTATGGGAATAACATAAGTCAACCCAATGATGTCACCTAATATGAAAGGGCGCCTAATGGAGGAGGATTCTTACTCCGGATCAAAAGATTGAGGACTTGAGTCCGTTCATAGTTGTGTGACGGAGGTGTTTTTTAACATAATCTTGCTGCTGTTACTTACACTGAAACCTGAGAAAAAACTCTCCAAACTTCAGTCAGGGGGGGGGCTAACATTGCTCATCCTGACCATACGGTCTAAACACCTGAGTTTGGATCTGGAGAGTGATTGAGCATGAGAGTTTTTCAGTGACAGGGCTGTTTAATTTAACATGACAGCGGTTATTTGACATGGCATTTATGAACCGCTGTCAGTTCTCACAGCTCACTGTTCGGAGTCAGTTTAGGCATGCAATGACCACGTGGCCTAATGGATAAGGCGTCTGACTTCGGATCAGAAGACTGAGGGTTCGAGTCCCTTCGTGGTTGCAGTGGTGTATTTAATAGGGACTTTCAGCAATGGCGGATTTTGTCACGCCTATGGCACCCGGAAATAAATTTCTCCTGGTGCTGTCACTGTCAAATCCAGCAGGGACTTTAAACAACGGTGGATTTTGATCAAAGTTTGTTAGCAAAGTAGTTAGTTCAGTGTGAACAGTAATTGTAACTGTGAGCGCTGATTTGTCCCACTCCCACTGGCAAAAGGGGCAGATGTCATAGCTTTAGGGGAAATGGGAAACTCTTAATATTAGATTAAAATATTCAAATTTGTTGTCATTATGCCAAGTACAGGTACAGAGCATAACGAAAAAGAAATGTGCATCTTTTTAACAAACTTTATTTTGAACAATTCAATTATTAAAAAAGACATAAAATTTGACAATTAAAGCACACATCTAATCAGAGTGTGAACGAATGGTAAAGTGCATGGGAGTGTGCATCTATATACAGCATATGTGTGCTTTATATGCACAGCAGTAGAATAAAGACTAATGTACATGGGAATAAAAATAGATATCAATAGGGTATACAGAGAAATTAAGTACCGTATGCCATGCAAGGATGAGGGCAGAATATAGCCCACAGCAGAAAATAGTTCACTATGGTTTTATTCATTGAAATTTACATAGTATCCTGTATCTGTGAGAAAGGTTCGCTGAAATACATATGCCCGAATTCATAAAGGGTGATGATCACCCCATTATTTTAGTCATGTACAACTACTGTACGGTGGCTTAAACAGAAAAAGCGCGTGAGGATAAACTCCTGTTACTAGCGCAATTCAGGTAGAACATAACGGGTGTTTACCCATCCGTGTACAAGTCCCCACTTAGCCGATGTGTAGTGGTGTCATGTGACACTCTGCATGGTATGAAGCGGTTTTTCCTGGCACATATTGCCTCGGTAACACGACAAACTACTCGACAGCAGGTAGCCTGTGATACACCACACGTGTCACCGACAACCATTTGGAATGCACCGCATGCATAAAAGCGCAGGGCAATACATAGTTGGTGTACTGGAAGAAAGGCGTGGTTTCGTCTTGTGGGATGGTCAATGTCTGCTTCGATTAGGTCTACAATATAACGGTATGATTCTTTGGAAATTCTGTATCGCTTGACAAATTTCATGTCGCTATACTCTTCTAAAGGATTCGTCCTGTCTTTGAGAGCCCTCAATTCGGCATCTTGCCTTTGGTCAGCCATCTCTTCCTAGGCTATTTCAATTATGCTAAGAGATCCATGGTCATATGTCCGCCACACAAGCAAGCCAACAGAGAATTGGTAGCTTGTACACGAGATAAACAAGCCCCTTGGGACGATTAGAATTTCTTTTGTTACTTAGACAGGTGTGACTAACCATGTACGTTGGATAAACAGCAGCTGATCTGATCTCTCTTTATGAATTCGGGCCTAAATTTGTCCGCTCGATCATCACCTGTTTATACACTGTTTAGCCAAGTTAACCGTGATCAAGGGAAAAACACCCTTTATGAATTCGGGGATAATGTTTAGTGTGTCACAATCAATTATAGAAAACATTTCATTTCAAAAATACAATGAAAACCATTAAATTCAATCATCTGAACCAAGCGTTGTAGTGACTACGTGAGATTGGTTCTTTCCCCGTAGTAGATCAGCCTGCTACGGCAAGGAACGCCGGCACAACGGCTTAAGTCTCGATCAACGGAGCGCAGACCTTTATCCGGGTGCCGTAGCCGTCGCAAAATCCGCCGTTGCTTAAAGTCCCTATTGTAGCGATAGTGAATTCAAGATAGTACTATAAAAGTCTGCTGACACTCTCTTAAGCTGTCCATACAATTCAAACACTGTAGTAAAAGGGCATTGACAATTGCATCAAAGTGTGGGCAGACTTGAGTGAAACTACCTTTGCTGCTTGTATACGCTACCCAACCTTTGTGGAATTCTATGATCTTCCCTTTCAGGTGTCACAATAGGAATACTTTCTTACCTATAACGGTGGCCATTTTAAGCTCCCTTGAGACCCCAACAACTCTATGACATCGTCCATTTAACTGTTTTTAATTCTATGGAGCTGATATAATGGAAACTGACTGTGCGATCGAATGGATAAGGTGTCAGTCCTTGGTTCAGAACATTAAAGAGACCCTTAACAATACTTTAGAGCGTGTGCATTTTAAAAGTAGCCAGCTGCTTCTTAAAAATTAACCTGTAAAAACATGAGGCTTCAATTAAAGGACTAGTATAACTCAACCTGACCATGTGACCTAATACATATGGCAAATAAAGGATAAGTTATATAACTTCGCTGCAGAATTTGAATAGTCAAAAAAAGACGTCATATGCTCTAATGTCCAGAAAGGTTTCTTCAACCTCGATTGGATAACGTCATGAGGTAAAGGAGAGGTGTAAAGGGAATTCATAACGGCTAAGGAAGACAACCGTGATGCTAAGACAATCCGAATGCATTTACTGGCCAACTTGATCATGCCATTCTTGCCCATCACGTTCCTTTGTTTTTTGTGATTGCCCGTATGGATGGTCGTCACTTTGAATGGTTCTGCCACACTGAATGGCTGGATGGCGTTATCACCTTTGTTTTTATTAAGAATGCTTTTGTGTACCCTATGTCAAAGGTGATACGTTAGGAAGTATTGAAGAACCTTCCTTTACATTTACAAAATTCGAATACACTTATCGTGGCTGCCGTGTATATACTTCCAGCTCATTTTCTAGAAGTTAGCCACTTTCCGAGACAAAAAACACTATTCAAACGCGGCCCTGATCTTCAGATTTAGTGTTGGAGAACCTTCAAGGGTGTTTCATGGAGGTGCTTGTTAATGTATCTTGCTGTATTTTCTAAATACTAACTTTCTTTAAATCTGGTGCTTGCTAATATGACCTGGTAGCTGTTTCCTCAAAAAAGAAACCCGACAAAGCACTTGGAACGTTTTGTTTATGAGAATAAAGCAATTCAGTCGTATGATGTGACCTAATATGAAGGGCACCTAATGGATAAATTCCTGACTGGGATCTGAAGACTAAGGACCTTAGTCCCTTCTTGGTTCTTTGGCAGTTGTGTTTATATCATTTGCAAGCTGTTTTTTACGGTCCGATACATAGGGCACCTGATTTTGGATCGGGTAATTGAGCGCGCCTTGTTCATTAACAGAGCTTTTGAATGTAACATAGTTGTAGTAATGTCTGAAAGCAAAGTAATAGATGAGGTTTCTGACTTTGAGCCAGAAGATAGAGGATCTGAGTCCCTTCATAAGTGTTTTCCGGTCCTGGTTTTTCATGTTATCTGGCTGTGGTTTTAGAGAGAAGCTTGACAAAACTCACAAAACTACTGTCAAGGGACAAGCAAAACTCAACCTGACCATGTGAACTAATACATCGGGCAAAATATTGGATAAGTTAGCCGACTCAAGTATTAAGAATGACAGTTGGAGACCATTCATGGATGTTTAGTGGTGCTGCTTGTTAATGTCACTTTCCAGCTGTTTCTCGGACAAAAACTTTCTTTTAAGCTGGTGCTTGTTAACATGACTTGGTCACCGTTTCTGCAACAGAAACCTGAAACTAACACTCACAAGGCTTTGTTTATGGGAATAACATAAGTCAACCCAATGATGTCACCTAATATGAAAGGGCGCCTAATGGAGGAGGATTCTTACTCCGGATCAAAAGATTGAGGACTTGAGTCCGTTCATAGTTGTGTGACGGAGGTGTTTTTTAACATAATCTTGCTGCTGTTACTTACACTGAAACCTGAGAAAAAAACTCTCCAAACTTCAGTCAGGGGGCTAACATTGCTCATCCTGACCATACGGTCTAAACACCTGAGTTTGGATCTGGAGAGTGATTGAGCATGAGAGTTTTTCAGTGACAGGGCTGTTTAATTTAACATGACAGCGGTTATTTGACATGGCATTTATGAACCGCTGTCAGTTCTCACAGCTCACTGTTCGGAGTCAGTTTAGGGCATGCAATGACCACGTGGCCTAATGGATAAGGCGTCTGACTTCGGATCAGAAGACTGAGGGTTCGAGTCCCTTCGTGGTTGCAGTGGTGTATTTAATAGGGACTTTCAGCAATGGCGGATTTTGTCACGCCTATGGCACCCGAAATAAATTTCTCCTGGTGCTGTCACTGTCAAATCCAGCAGGGACTTTAAACAACTGTGGATTTTGATCAAAGTTTGTTAGCAAAGTAGTTAGTTCAGTGTGAACAGTAATTGTAACTGTGAGCGCTGATTTGTCCCACTCCCACTGGCAAAAGGGGCAGATGTCATAGCTTTAGGGGAAATGGGAAACTCTTAATATTAGATTAAAATATTCAAATTTGTTGTCATTATGCCAAGTACAGGTACAGAGTGAAACTAAAAGAAATGTGCATCTTTTTAACAAACTTTATTTTGAACAATTCAATTATAAAAAGACATAAAATTTGACAATTAAAGCACACATCTAATCAGAGTGTGAACGAATTTTAAAGTCCCATGGGAGTGTGCATCTATATACAGTCCATTTAACTGTTTTATATTCACAGCAGATAGAATAAAGACTAATGTACATGGGAATAAAAATAGATATCAATAGGGTATACAGAAAATTAAAGAGACCGTAACAATGCTTTGCAAGGATGAGGGCAGAATATAGCCCACAGCAGAAAATAGTTCACTATGGTTTTATTCATTGAAAGGACATAGTATCCTGTATCTGTGAGAAAGGACCTGAAATACATATGGCGAAAATAAAGGGTGATGATTACCCCATTATTTTAGTCATGCACAATTTGAATGGTTAAAAAAAACGTCATGAGGATAAACTCCAGAAAGGTTTCTTCAATTCAGGTAGATTGGATAACGTCATGAGGTGTTTACCCATCCGTGTACAAGTCCCCACTTAGCCGATGTGTAGTGGTGTCATGTGACACTCTGCATGGTATGAAGCGGTTTTTCCTGGCACATATTGCCTCGGTAACATGACAAACTTGCCGACAGCAGGTAGCCTGTGATACACCACACGTGATCACCGACAACCATTTGGAATGGTTCTGCCATGCATAAATGGCAGGGCAATACATAGTTGTTGTACTGGAAGAAAGGCTTTGGTTTACCCTTGTGGGATGGTCAATGTCTGTTAGATTAGGTCTAGAATATTCCTTTATGATTCTTTGGAAATTCTGTATACACTTGACAAATTTCATGTCGCTATACTCTTCTAAAGGATTTTGTCTTTGAGAGCCCTCAACGCATCTTGCCTTTGGTCAGCCATCTCTTCAAAGGCTATTTCTGATCTTAAAGAGATCCATGGTCATATGTCCGGCCACACAAGCAAGCCAACAGAGAATTGGTAAGCTTGTAAATACTAGATAAAAAAGCCCCTTGGGACGATTAGAATTTCTTGGAACGTTTTTTGTTACTTAGACAGGTGTGACTAACCATGTACGTTGGATAAACAGCAGCTGATCTGATCTCTTTATGAATTCGGCAATTAAATTTGTGTGACCTCGATCATCACCTGTTTATACACTGTTTAGCCAAGTTATTTTGGATCCGTGATCAAGGAAAAAAACACCCTTTATGAATTGGGGGATAATGTTTAGTGTGTCACAATCAATTATAGAAAACATTTCATTTCAAAAATACAATGAAAACCATTAAATTCAATCATCTGAACCAAGCGTTGTAGTGACTCATTGAGATTGGTTCTTTTGAATAGTAGATCAGCCTGTAGTAATGCAAGGAAACAAAGCACAATAGGCTTAAGTCTCGATCAACGGAGCGCAGACCTTTATCCGGTCTGAGCCCTTCATAAAAAATCCGGTCCTGGTTTTTAAAGTCCCTATTGTAGCGATAGTGAATTCAAGATAGTACTATAAAAGTCTGCTGACACTCTCTTAAAACTGTCCATACAATTCAAACACTGTAGTAAAAGGGCATTGACAATTGCATCAAAGTGTGGGCAGACTTGAGTGAAACTACCTTTGCTGCTTGTACCATACCCAACCTTTGTGGAATTCTATGATCTTCCCTTTCAGGTGTCACAATAGGAATACTTTCTTACCTATAACGGTGGCCATTTTAAGCTCCCCTTGAGACCCTGAAACAACTCTATGACATCGTCCATTTAACTGTTTTTAATTCTATGGAGCTGATATAATGGAAACTGACTGTGCGATCGAATGGATAAGGTGTCAGTCCTTGGTTCAGAACATTAAAGAGACCCTTAACAATACTTTAGAGCGTGTGTTTTTTTAAAAGTAGCCAGCTGCTTCTAAAAATTAACCTGAGAAAAAAAACATGAGGCTTCAATTAAAGGACTAGTATAACTCAACCTGACCATGTGACCTAATACATATGGCAAATAAAGGATAAGTTATATTGAGCTGCAGAATTTGAATAGTCAAAAAAAAGACGTCATATGCTCTAATGTCCAGAAAGGTTTCTTCAACCTCGATTGGATAACGTCATGAGGTAAAGGAGAGGTGTAATGGGGAATTCATCTGACTAAGGAAGACAACCGAGGATGCTAAGACAATCGTGGAATGCATTTACTGGCCAACTTGATCATGCCATTCTTGCCCATCACGGATTTTGTTTTTTGTGATTGCCCGTATGGATGGTAAATCACTTTGAATGGTTCTGCCACACTGAATGGCTGGGACTTTTATCACCTTTGTTTTTATTAAGAATGTTTTTGTGCAACCCTATGTCAAAGGTGAACGTTAGGAAGTATTGAAGAACCTGTCCCTTTACATTTACAAAAGGGGCGAATACACTTATCTTTGGCTGAAATGGGTATATACTTCCAGCTCATTTTCTAGAAGTTAGCCACTTTCCGAGACAAAAAACACTATTCAAACGCGGCCCTGATCTTCAGATTTAGTGTTGGAGAACCTTCAAGGGTGTTTCATGGAGGTGCTTGTTAATGTATCTTGCTGTATTTTCTAAATACTAACTTTCTTTAAATCTGGTGCTTGCTAATATGACCTGGTAGCTGTTTCCTCAAAAGAAACCCGACAAAGCACTTGGAACGTTTTGTTTATGAGAATAAAGCAATTCAGTCGTATGATGTGACCTAATATGAAGGGCACCTAATGGATAAATTCCTGACTAATCGGATCTGAAGACTAAGGACCTTAGTCCCTTCTTGGTTCTTTGGCAGTTGTGTTTATATCATTTGCAAGCTGTTTTTACGGTCCGATACATAGGGCACCTGATTTTGGATCGGGTAATTGTTCACTATGGTTTTGTTCATTAACAGAGCTTTTGAATGTAACATAGTTGTAGTAATGTCTGAAAGCAAAGTAATAGATGAGGTTTCTGACTTTGAGCCAGAAGATAGAGGATCTGAGTCCCTTCATAAGTTTTTTTCCGGTCCTGGTTTTTCATGTTATCTGGCTGTGGTTTTAGAGAGAAGCTTGACAAAACTCACAAAACTACTGTCAAGGGACAAGCAAAACTCAACCTGAACATAACATGTGAACTAATACATCGGGCAAAATATGGATAAGTTAGCCGACTCAAGTATTAAGAATCTGAGTTGGAGACCATTCATGGATGTTTAGTGGTGCTGCTTGTTAATGTCACTTTCCAGCTGACAGCAGGGACAAAAACTTTCTTTTAAGCTGGTGCTTGTTAACATGACTTGGTCACCGTTTCTGCAACAGAAACCTGAAACTAACACTCACAAGGCTTTGTTTATGGGAATAACATAAGTCAACCCAATGATGTCACCTAATATGAAAGGGCGCCTAATGGAGGAGGATTCTTACTCCGGATCAAAAGATTGAGGACTTGAGTCCGTTTCATAGTTGTGTGACGGAGGTGTTTTTTAACATAATCTTGCTGCTGTTACTTACACTGAAACCTGAGAAAAAAACTCTCCAAACTTCAGTCAGGGGGCTAACATTGCTCATCCTGACCATACGGTCTAAACACCTGAGTTTGGATCTGGAGAGTGATTGAGCATGAGAGTTTTTCAGTGACAGGGCTGTTTAATTTAACATGACAGCGGTTATTTGACATGGCATTTATGAACCTGTTTGTACACTGTTTACAGCTCACTGTTCAAGGGAGTCAGTTTAGGCATGCAGTGACCTCGTGGCCTAATGGATAAGGCATCTGATTTCGAACAGAAGACTGAGGGTTCAAGTCCCTTCGTGGTTGTAGTGGTGTATTTATTGGGACTTTCAGCAATGGCGGATTTTGTCATGCCTATGGCACCCGGAAATAAATTTCTCCTGGTGCTGTCACTGTCAAATCCAGCAGGGACTTTAAACCTTTGTGGATTTTGATCAAAGTTTGTTAGCAAAGTAGTTAGTTCAGTGTGAACAGTAATTGTAACTGATAGTGAATTCAAGATAGTCCCTATAAAAGGGCTGAGATGTCATAGCTTGAGGGGAAATGGGAAACTCTTAATATTAGATTAAAAAATATTCAAATTTGTTGTCATTATGCCAAGTACAGGTACAGAGTGAAACTACCTTGCTGCTTGTATACGCTACCCAACCTTTGTGGAATTCTATGATCTTCCCTTTCAGGTGTCACAATAGGAATACTTTCTTACCTATAACGGTGGCCATTTTAAGCTCCCTTGAGACCCCAACAACTCTATGACATCGTCCATTTAACTGTTTTTAATTCTATGGAGCTGATATAATGGAAACTGACTGTGCGATCGAATGGATAAGGTGTCAGTCCTTGGTTCAGAACATTAAAGAGACCCTTAACAATACTTTAGAGCGTGTGCATTTTAAAAGTAGCCAGCTGCTTCTTAAAAATTAACCTGTAAAAAACATGAGGCTTCAATTAAAGGACTAGTATAACTCAACCTGACCATGTGACCTAATACATATGGCAAATAAAGGATAAGTTATATAACTTCGCTGCAGAATTTGAATAGTCAAAAAAAGACGTCATATGCTCTAATGTCCAGAAAGGTTTCTTCAACCTCGATTGGATAACGTCATGAGGTAAAGGAGAGGTGTAAAGGGGAATTCATAACGGCTAAGGAAGACAACCGTGATGCTAAGACAATCCGAATGCATTTACTGGCCAACTTGATCATGCCATTCTTGCCCATCACGTTCCTTTGTTTTTTGTGATTGCCCGTATGGATGGTCGTCACTTTGAATGGTTCTGCCACACTGAATGGCTGGATGGCGTTATCACCTTTGTTTTTATTAAGAATGCTTTTGTGTACCCTATGTCAAAGGTGATACGTTAGGAAGTATTGAAGAACCTTCCCTTTACATTTACAAAATTCGAATACACTTATCGTGGCTGCCGTGTATATACTTCCAGCTCATTTTCTAGAAGTTAGCCACTTTCCGAGACAAAAAACACTATTCAAACGCGGCCCTGATCTTCAGATTTAGTGTTGGAGAACCTTCAAGGGTGTTTCATGGAGGTGCTTGTTAATGTATCTTGCTGTATTTTCTAAATACTAACTTTCTTTAAATCTGGTGCTTGCTAATATGACCTGGTAGCTGTTTTCCTCAAAAGAAACCCGACAAAGCACTTGGAACGTTTTGTTTATGAGAATAAAGCAATTCAGTCGTATGATGTGACCTAATATGAAGGGCACCTAATGGATAAATTCCTGACTTCGGATCTGAAGACTAAGGACCTTAGTCCCTTCTTGGTTCTTTGGCAGTTGTGTTTATATCATTTGCAAGCTGTTTTTTACGGTCCGATACATAGGGCACCTGATTTTGGATCGGGTAATTGAGAGCGCCTTGTTCATTAACAGAGCTTTTGAATGTAACATAGTTGTAGTAATGTCTGAAAGCAAAGTAATAGATGAGGTTTCTGACTTTGAGCCAGAAGATAGAGGATCTGAGTCCCTTCATAAGTGTTTTCCGGTCCTGGTTTTTCATGTTATCTGGCTGTGGTTTTAGAGAGAAGCTTGACAAAACTCACAAAACTACTGTCAAGGGACAAGCAAAACTCAACCTGACCATGTGAACTAATACATCGGGCAAATATTGGATAAGTTAGCCGACTCAAGTATTAAGAATGACAGTTGGAGACCATTCATGGATGTTTAGTGGTGCTGCTTGTTAATGTCACTTTCCAGCTGTTTCTCGGACAAAAACTTTCTTTTAAGCTGGTGCTTGTTAACATGACTTGGTCACCGTTTCTGCAACAGAAACCTGAAACTAACACTCACAAGGCTTTGTTTATGGGAATAACATAAGTCAACCCAATGATGTCACCTAATATGAAAGGGCGCCCTAATGGAGGAGGATTCTTACTCCGGATCAAAAGATTGAGGACTTGAGTCCGTTCATAGTTGTGTGACGGAGGTGTTTTTTAACATAATCTTGCTGCTGTTACTTACACTGAAACCTGAGAAAAAAACTCTCCAAACTTCAGTCAGGGGGCTAACATTGCTCATCCTGACCATACGGTCTAAACACCTGAGTTTGGATCTGGAGAGTGATTGAGCATGAGAGTTTTTCAGTGACAGGGCTGTTTAATTTAACATGACAGCGGTTATTTGACATGGCATTTATGAACCGCTGTCAGTTCTCACAGCTCACTGTTCGGAGTCAGTTTAGGCATGCAGTGACCTCGTGGCCTAATGGATAAGGCGTCTGACTTCGGAACAGCAGACTGAGGGTTCGAGTCCCTTCGTGGTTGTAGTGGTGTATTTAATAGGGACTTTCAGCAATGGCGGATTTTGTCATGCCTATGGCACCCGGAAATAAATTTCTCCTGGTGCTGTCACTGTCAAATCCAGCAGGGACTTTAAACAACTGTGGATTTTGATCAAAGTTTGTTAGCAAAGTAGTTAGTTCAGTGTGAACAGTAATTGTAACTGTGAGCGCTGATTTGTCCCACTCCCACTGGCAAAAGGGGCAGATGTCATAGCTTGAGGGGAAATGGGAAACTCTTAATATTAGATTAAAATATTCAAATTTGTTGTCATTATGCCAAGTACAGGTACAGAGTGAAACTACCTTTGCTGCTTGTATACGCTACCCAACCTTTGTGGTATTCTATGATCTTCCCTTTCAGGTGTCACAATAGGAATACTTTCTTACCTATAACGGTGGCCATTTTAAGCTCCCTTGAGACCCCAACAACTCTATGACATCGTCCATTTAACTGTTTTTAATTCTATGGAGCTGATATAATGGAAACTGACTGTGCGATCGAATGGATAAGGTGTCAGTCCTTGGTTCAGAACATTAAAGAGACCCTTAACAATACTTTAGAGCGTGTGCATTTTAAAAGTAGCCAGCTGCTTCAAAAAAAATTAACCTGTAAAAACATGAGGCTTCAATTAAAGGACTAGTATAACTCAACCTGACCATGTGACCTAATACATATGGCAAATAAAGGATAAGTTATATAACTTCGCTGCAGAATTTGAATAGTCAAAAAAAAGTGCGTCATATGCTCTAATGTCCAGAAAGGTTTCTTCAACCTCGATTGGATAACGTCATGAGGTAAAGGAGAGGTGTAAAGGGGAATTCATAACGGCTAAGGAAGACAACCGTGATGCTAAGACAATCCGAATGCATTTACTGGCCAACTTGATCATGCCATTCTTGCCCATCACGTTCCTTTTTTTTTTTGTGATTGCCCGTATGGATGGTCGTCACTTTGAATGGTTCTGCCACACTGAATGGCTGGATGGCGTTATCACCTTTGTTTTTATTAAGAATGCTTTTTGTGTACCCTATGTCAAAGGTGATACGTTAGGAAGTATTGAAGAACCTTCCCTTTACATTTACAAAATTCGAATACACTTATCGTGGCTGCCGTGTATATACTTCCAGCTCATTTTCTAGAAGTTAGCCACTTTCCGAGACAAAAAACACTATTCAAACGCGGCCCTGATCTTCAGATTTAGTGTTGGAGAACCTTCAAGGGTGTTTCATGGAGGTGCTTGTTAATGTATCTTGCTGTATTTTCTAAATACTAACTTTCTTTAAATCTGGTGCTTGCTAATATGACCTGGTAGCTGTTTCCTCAAAAGAAACCCGACAAAGCACTTGGAACGTTTTGTTTATGAGAATAAAGCAATTCAGTCGTATGATGTGACCTAATATGAAGGGCACCTAATGGATAAATTCTGACTTCGGATCTGAAGACTAAGGACCTTAGTCCCTTCTTGGTTCTTTGGCAGTTGTGTTTATATCATTTGCAAGCTGTTTTTTACGGTCCGATACATAGGGCACCTGTTTTTTGGATCGGGTAATTGAGCGCGCCTTGTTCATTAACAGAGCTTTTGAATGTAACATAGTTGTAGTAATGTCTGAAAGCAAAGTAATAGATGAGGTTTCTGACTTTGAGCCAGAAGATAGAGGATCTGAGTCCCTTCATAAGTGTTTTCCGGTCCTGGTTTTTCATGTTATCTGGCTGTGGTTTTAGAGAGAAGCTTGACAAAACTCACAAAACTACTGTCAAGGGACAAGCAAAACTCAACCTGACCATGTGAACTAATACATCGGGCAAATATTGGATAAGTTAGCCGACTCAAGTATTAAGAATGACAGTTGGAGACCATTCATGGATGTTTAGTGGTGCTGCTTGTTAATGTCACTTTCCAGCTGTTTCTCGGACAAAAACTTTCTTTTAAGCTGGTGCTTGTTAACATGACTTGGTCACCGTTTCTGCAACAGAAACCTGAAACTAACACTCACAAGGCTTTGTTTATGGGAATAACATAAGTCAACCCAATGATGTCACCTAATATGAAAGGGCGCCTAATGGAGGAGGATTCTTACTCCGGATCAAAAGATTGAGGACTTGAGTCCGTTCATAGTTGTGTGACGGAGGTGTTTTTTAACATAATCTTGCTGCTGTTACTTACACTGAAAAAAAAAACTCTCCAAACTTCAGTCAGGGGGCTAACATTGCTCATCCTGACCATACGGTCTAAACACCTGAGTTTGGATCTGGAGAGTGATTGAGCATGAGAGTTTTTCAGTGACAGGGCTGTTTAATTTAACATGACAGCGGTTATTTGACATGGCATTTATGAACCGCTGTCAGTTCTCACAGCTCACTGTTCGGAGTCAGTTTAGCCATGCAATGACCACGTGGCCTAATGGATAAGGCGTCTGACTTCGGATCAGAAGACTGAGGGTTCGAGTCCCTTCGTGGTTGCAGTGGTGTATTTAATAGGGACTTTCAGCAATGGCGGATTTTGTCACGCCTATGGCACCCGGAAATAAATTTCTCCTGGTGCTGTCACTGTCAAATCCAGCAGGGACTTTAAACAACGGTGGATTTTGATCAAAGTTTGTTAGCAAAGTAGTTAGTTCAGTGTGAACAGTAATTGTAACTGTGAGCGCTGATTTGTCCCACTCCCACTGGCAAAAGGGGCAGATGTCATAGCTTTAGGGGAAATGGGAAACTCTTAATATTAGATTAAAATATTCAAATTTGTTGTCATTATGCCAAGTACAGGTACAGAGCATAACGAAAAGAAATGTGCATCTTTTTAACAAACTTTATTTTGAACAATTCAATTATAAAAAGACATAAAATTTGACAATTAAAGCACACATCTAATCAGAGTGTGAACGAATGGTAAAGTGCATGGGAGTGTGCATCTATATACAGCATATGTGTGCTTTTATATGCACAGCAGTAGAATAAAGACTAATGTACATGGGAATAAAAATAGATATCAATAGGGTATACAGAGAAATTAAGTACCGTATGCCATGCAAGGATGAGGGCAGAATATAGCCCACAGCAGAAAATAGTTCACTATGGTTTTATTCATTGAAATTTACATAGTATCCTGTATCTGTGAGAAAGGTTCGCTGAAATACATATGCCGAATTCATAAAGGGTGATGATCACCCCATTATTTTAGTCATGTACAACTACTGCACGGTGGCTTAAACAGAAAAGCGCGTGAGGATAAACTCCTGTTACTAGCGCAATTCAGGTAGAACATAACGGGTGTTTACCCATCCGTGTACAAGTCCCCACTTAGCCGATGTGTAGTGGTGTCATGTGACACTCTGCATGGTATGAAGCGGTTTTTCCTGGCACATATTGCCTCGGTAACACGACAAACTACTCGACAGCAGGTAGCCTGTGATACACCACACGTGTCACCGACAACCATTTGGAATGCACCGCATGCATAAAAAAGCGCAGGGCAATACATAGTTGGTGTACTGGAAGAAAGGCGTGGTTTTGTCTTGTGGGATGGTCAATGTCTCAACCCGATTAGGTCTACAATATAACGGTATGATTCTTTGGAAATTCTGTATCGCTTTGACAAATTTCATGTCGCTATACTCTTCTAAAGGATTCGTCCTGTCTTTGAGAGCCCTCAATTCGGCATCTTGCCTTTGGTCAGCCATCTCTTCCTAGGCTATTTCAATTATCGCAAGAGATCCATGGTCATATGTCCGCCACACAAGCAAGCCAACAGAGAATTGGTAGCTTGTACACGAGATAAACAAGCCCCTTGGGGACGATTAGAATTTCTTTTTGTTACTTAGACAGGTGTGACTAACCATGTACGTTGGATAAACAGCAGCTGATCTGATCTCTCTTTATGAATTCGGGCCTAAATTTGTCCGCTCGATCATCACCTGTTTATACACTGTTTAGCCAAGTTAACCGTGATCAAGGGAAAAAACACCCTTTATGAATTCGGGGATAATGTTTTAGTGTGTCACAATCAATTATAGAAAACATTTCATTTCAAAAATACAATGAAAACCATTAAATTCAATCATCTGAACCAAGCGTTGTAGTGACTAGGGACTTGAGATTGGTTCTTTCCCGTAGTAGATCAGCCTGCTCCTGGTGGTCAAGGAAATCCAGCAGGGCACAACGGCTTAAGTCTCGATCAACGGAGCGCAGACCTTTATCCGGTGCCGTAATTGTAACTGTAAAATCCGCCGTTGCTTAAAGTCCCTATTGTAGCGATAGTGAATTCAAGATAGTACTATAAAAGTCTGCTGACACTCTCTTAAGCTGTCCATACAATTCAAACACTGTAGTAAAAGGGCATTGACAATTGCATCAAAGTGTGGGCAGACTTGAGTGAAACTACCTTTGCTGCTTGTATACGCTACCCAACCTTTGTGGAATTCTATGATCTTCCCTTTCAGGTGTCACAATAGGAATACTTTCTTACCTATAACGGTGGCCATTTTAAGCTCCCTTGAGACCCCAACAACTCTATGACATCGTCCATTTAACTGTTTTTAATTCTATGGAGCTGATATAATGGAAACTGACTGTGCGATCGAATGGATAAGGTGTCAGTCCTTGGTTCAGAACATTAAAGAGACCCTTAACAATACTTTAGAGCGTGTGCATTTTAAAAGTAGCCAGCTGCTTCTTAAAAATTAACCTGTAAAAAACATGAGGCTTCAATTAAAGGACTAGTATAACTCAACCTGACCATGTGACCTAATACATATGGCAAATAAAGGATAAGTTATATAACTTCGCTGCAGAATTTGAATAGTCAAAAAAAAAGACGTCATATGCTCTAATGTCCAGAAAGGTTTCTTCAACCTCGATTGGATAACGTCATGAGGTAAAGGAGAGGTGTAAAGGGGAATTCATAACGGCTAAGGAAGACAACCGTGATGCTAAGACAATCCGAATGCATTTACTGGCCAACTTGATCATGCCATTCTTGCCCATCACGTTCCTTTGTTTTTTGTGATTGCCCGTATGGATGGTCGTCACTTTGAATGGTTCTGCCACACTGAATGGCTGGATGGCGTTATCACCTTTGTTTTTATTAAGAATGCTTTTGTGTACCCTATGTCAAAGGTGATACGTTAGGAAGTATTGAAGAACCTTCCCTTTACATTTACAAAATTCGAATACACTTATCGTGGCTGCCGTGTATATACTTCCAGCTCATTTTCTAGAAGTTAGCCACTTTCCGAGACAAAAACACTATTCAAACGCGGCCCTGATCTTCAGATTTAGTGTTGGAGAACCTTCAAGGGTGTTTCATGGAGGTGCTTGTTAATGTATCTTGCTGTATTTTCTAAATACTAACTTTCTTTAAATCTGGTGCTTGCTAATATGACCTGGTAGCTGTTTCCTCAAAAGAAACCCGACAAAAGCACTTGGAACGTTTTGTTTATGAGAATAAAGCAATTCAGTCGTATGATGTGACCTAATATGAAGGGCACCTAATGGATAAATTCCTGACTTCGGATCTGAAGACTAAGGACCTTAGTCCCTTCTTGGTTCTTTGGCAGTTGTGTTTATATCATTTGCAAGCTGTTTTTTACGGTCCGATACATAGGGCACCTGATTTTGGATCGGGTAATTGAGCGCCTTGTTCATTAACAGAGCTTTTGAATGTAACATAGTTGTAGTAATGTCTGAAAGCAAAGTAATAGATGAGGTTTCTGACTTTGAGCCAGAAGATAGAGGATCTGAGTCCCTTCATAAGTGTTTTCCGGTCCTGGTTTTTCATGTTATCTGGCTGTGGTTTTAGAGAGAAGCTTGACAAAACTCACAAAACTACTGTCAAGGGACAAGCAAAACTCAACCTGACCATGTGAACTAATACATCGGGCAAATATTGGATAAGTTAGCCGACTCAAGTATTAAGAATGAGAGTTGGAGACCATTCATGGATGTTTAGTGGTGCTGCTTGTTAATGTCACTTTCCAGCTGTTTCTCGGACAAAAACTTTCTTTTAAGCTGGTGCTTGTTAACATGACTTGGTCACCGTTTCTGCAACAGAAACCTGAAACTAACACTCACAAGGCTTTGTTTATGGGAATAACATAAGTCAACCCAATGATGTCACCTAATATGAAAGGGCGCCTAATGGAGGAGGATTCTTACTCCGGATCAAAAGATTGAGGACTTGAGTCCGTTCATAGTTGTGTGACGGAGGTGTTTTTTAACATAATCTTGCTGCTGTTACTTACACTGAAACCTGAGAAAAAAACTCTCCAAACTTCAGTCAGGGGGCTAACATTGCTCATCCTGACCATACGGTCTAAACACCTGAGTTTGGATCTGGAGAGTGATTGAGCATGAGAGTTTTTCAGTGACAGGGCTGTTTAATTTAACATGACAGCGGTTATTTGACATGGCATTTATGAACCGCTGTCAGTTCTCACAGCTCACTGTTCGGAGTCAGTTTAGGCATGCAGTGACCTCGTGGCCTAATGGATAAGGCGTCTGACTTCGGAACAGCAGACTGAGGGTTCGAGTCCCTTCGTGGTTGTAGTGGTGTATTTAATAGGGACTTTCAGCAATGGCGGATTTTGTCATGCCTATGGCACCCGGAAATAAATTTCTCCTGGTGCTGTCACTGTCAAATCCAGCAGGGACTTTAAACAACTGTGGATTTTGATCAAAGTTTGTTAGCAAAGTAGTTAGTTCAGTGTGAACAGTAATTGTAACTGTGAGCGCTGATTTGTCCCACTCCCACTGGCAAAAGGGGCAGATGTCATAGCTTGAGGGGAAATGGGAAACTCTTAATATTAGATTAAAATATTCAAATTTGTTGTCATTATGCCAAGTACAGGTACAGAGTGAAACTACCTTTGCTGCTTGTATACGCTACCCAACCTTTGTGGTATTCTATGATCTTCCCTTTCAGGTGTCACAATAGGAATACTTTCTTACCTATAACGGTGGCCATTTTAAGCTCCCTTGAGACCCCAACAACTCTATGACATCGTCCATTTAACTGTTTTTAATTCTATGGAGCTGATATAATGGAAACTGACTGTGCGATCGAATGGATAAGGTGTCAGTCCTTGGTTCAGAACATTAAAGAGACCCTTAACAATACTTTAGAGCGTGTGCATTTTAAAAGTAGCCAGCTGCTTCTTAAAAATTAACCTGTAAAAACATGAGGCTTCAATTAAAGGACTAGTATAACTCAACCTGACCATGTGACCTAATACATATGGCAAATAAAGGATAAGTTATATAACTTCGCTGCAGAATTTGAATAGTCAAAAAAAAGACGTCATATGCTCTAATGTCCAGAAAGGTTTCTTCAACCTCGATTGGATAACGTCATGAGGTAAAGGAGAGGTGTAAAGGGGAATTCATAACGGCTAAGGAAGACAACCGTGATGCTAAGACAATCCGAATGCATTTACTGGCCAACTTGATCATGCCATTCTTGCCCATCACGTTCCTTTGTTTTTTGTGATTGCCCGTATGGATGGTCGTCACTTTGAATGGTTCTGCCACACTGAATGGCTGGATGGCGTTATCACCTTTGTTTTTATTAAGAATGCTTTTGTGTACCCTATGTCAAAGGTGATACGTTAGGAAGTATTGAAGAACCTTCCCTTTACATTTACAAAATTCGAATACACTTATCGTGGCTGCCGTGTATATACTTCCAGCTCATTTTCTAGAAGTTAGCCACAGACAAAAAACACTATTCAAACGCGGCCCTGATCTTCAGATTTAGTGTTGGAGAACCTTCAAGGGTGTTTCATGGAGGTGCTTGTTAATGTATCTTGCTGTATTTTCTAAATACTAACTTTCTTTAAATCTGGTGCTTGCTAATATGACCTGGTAGCTGTTTCCTCAAAAGAAACCCGACAAAGCACTTGGAACGTTTTGTTTATGAGAATAAAGCAATTCAGTCGTATGATGTGACCTAATATGAAGGGCACCTAATGGATAAATTCCTGACTTCGGATCTGAAGACTAAGGACCTTAGTCCCTTCTTGGTTCTTTGGCAGTTGTGTTTATATCATTTGCAAGCTGTTTTTTACGGTCCGATACATAGGGCACCTGATTTTGGATCGGGTAATTGAGCGCGCCTTGTTCATTAACAGAGCTTTTGAATGTAACATAGTTGTAGTAATGTCTGAAAGCAAAGTAATAGATGAGGTTTCTGACTTTGAGCCAGAAGATAGAGGATCTGAGTCCCTTCATAAGTGTTTTCCGGTCCTGGTTTTTCATGTTATCTGGCTGTGGTTTTAGAGAGAAGCTTGACAAAACTCACAAAACTACTGTCAAGGGACAAGCAAAACTCAACCTGACCATGTGAACTAATACATCGGGCAAATATTGGATAAGTTAGCCGACTCAAGTATTAAGAATGACAGTTGGAGACCATTCATGGATGTTTAGTGGTGCTGCTTGTTAATGTCACTTTCCAGCTGTTTCTCGGACAAAAACTTTCTTTTAAGCTGGTGCTTGTTAACATGACTTGGTCACCGTTTCTGCAACAGAAACCTGAAACTAACACTCACAAGGCTTTGTTTATGGGAATAACATAAGTCAACCCAATGATGTCACCTAATATGAAAGGGCGCCTAATGGAGGAGGATTCTTACTCCGGATCAAAAGATTGAGGACTTGAGTCCGTTCATAGTTGTGTGACGGAGGTGTTTTTTAACATAATCTTGCTGCTGTTACTTACACTGAAACCTGAGAAAAAAAACTCTCCAAACTTCAGTCAGGGGGCTAACATTGCTCATCCTGACCATACGGTCTAAACACCTGAGTTTGGATCTGGAGAGTGATTGAGCATGAGAGTTTTTCAGTGACAGGGCTGTTTAATTTAACATGACAGCGGTTATTTGACATGGCATTTATGAACCGCTGTCAGTTCTCACAGCTCACTGTTCGGAGTCAGTTTAGCCATGCAATGACCACGTGGCCTAATGGATAAGGCGTCTGACTTCGGATCAGAAGACTGAGGGTTCGAGTCCCTTCGTGGTTGCAGTGGTGTATTTAATAGGGACTTTCAGCAATGGCGGATTTTGTCACGCCTATGGCACCCGGAAATAAATTTCTCCTGGTGCTGTCACTGTCAAATCCAGCAGGGACTTTAAACAACTGTGGATTTTGATCAAAGTTTGTTAGCAAAGTAGTTAGTTCAGTGTGAACAGTAATTGTAACTGTGAGCGCTGATTTGTCCCACTCCCACTGGCAAAAGGGGCAGATGTCATAGCTTTAGGGGAAATGGGAAACTCTTAATATTAGATTAAAATATTCAAATTTGTTGTCATTATGCCAAGTACAGGTACAGAGCATAACGAAAAGAAATGTGCATCTTTTTAACAAACTTTATTTTGAACAATTCAATTATAAAAAGACATAAAATTTGACAATTAAAGCACACATCTAATCAGAGTGTGAACGAATGGTAAAGTGCATGGGAGTGTGCATCTATATACAGCATATGTGTGCTTTATATGCACAGCAGTAGAATAAAGACTAATGTACATGGGAATAAAAATAGATATCAATAGGGTATACAGAGAAATTAAGTACCGTATGCCATGCAAGGATGAGGGCAGAATATAGCCCACAGCAGAAAATAGTTCACTATGGTTTTATTCATTGAAATTTACATAGTATCCTGTATCTGTGAGAAAGGTTCGCTGAAATACATATGCCCGAATTCATAAAGGGTGATGATCACCCCATTATTTTAGTCATGTACAACTACTGTACGGTGGCTTAAACAGAAAAGCGCGCGTGAGGATAAACTCCTGTTACTAGCGCAATTCAGGTAGAACATAACGGGTGTTTACCCATCCGTGTACAAGTCCCCACTTAGCCGATGTGTAGTGGTGTCATGTGACACTCTGCATGGTATGAAGCGGTTTTTCCTGGCACATATTGCCTCGGTAACACGACAAACTACTCGACAGCAGGTAGCCTGTGATACACCACACGTGTCACCGACAACCATTTGGAATGCACCGCATGCATAAAAGCGCAGGGCAATACATAGTTGGTGTACTGGAAGAAAGGCGTGGTTTCGTCTTGTGGGATGGTCAATGTCTGCTTCGATTAGGGTCTAGAATATAACGGTATGATTCTTTGGAAATTCTGTATCGCTTGACAAATTTCATGTCGCTATACTCTTCTAAAGGATTCGTCCTGTCTTTGAGAGCCCTCAATTCGGCATCTTGCCTTTGGTCAGCCATCTCTTCCTAGGCTATTTCAATTATGCGCAAGAGATCCATGGTCATATGTCCGGCCACACAAGCAAGCCAACAGAGAATTGGTAGCTTGTACACGAGATAAACAAGCCCCTTGGGACGATTAGAATTTCTTTTTTGTTACTTAGACAGGTGTGACTAACCATATACGTTGGATAAACAGCAGCTGATCTGATCTCTCTTTATGAATTCGGGCCTAAATTTGTCCGCTCGATCATCACCTGTTTATACACTGTTTAGCCAAGTTAACCGTGATCAAGGGAAAAACACCCTTTATGAATTCGGGGGATAATGTTTAGTGTGTCACAATCAATTATAGAAAACATTTCATTTCAAAAATACAATGAAAACCATTAAATTCAATCATCTGAACCAAGCGTTGTAGTGACTACGTGAGATTGGTTCTTTCCCCGTAGTAGATCAGCCTGCTACGGCAAGGAACGCCGGCACAACGGCTTAAGTCTCGATCAACGGAGCGCAGACCTTTATCCGGGTGCCGTAGCTGTCGCAAAATCCGCCGTTGCTTAAAGTCCCTATTGTAGCGATAGTGAATTCAAGATAGTACTATAAAAGTCTGCTGACACTCTCTTAAGCTGTCCATACAATTCAAACACTGTAGTAAAAGGGCATTGACAATTGCATCAAAGTGTGGGCAGACTTGAGTGAAACTACCTTTGCTGCTTGTATACGCTACCCAACCTTTGTGGAATTCTATGATCTTCCCTTTCAGGTGTCACAATAGGAATACTTTCTTACCTATAACGGTGGCCATTTTAAGCTCCCTTGAGACCCCAACAACTCTATGACATCGTCCATTTAACTGTTTTTAATTCTATGGAGCTGATATAATGGAAACTGACTGTGCGATCGAATGGATAAGGTGTCAGTCCTTGGTTCAGAACATTAAAGAGACCCTTAACAATACTTTAGAGCGTGTGCATTTTAAAAGTAGCCAGCTGCTTCTTAAAAATTAACCTGTAAAAACATGAGGCTTCAATTAAAGGACTAGTATAACTCAACCTGACCATGTGACCTAATACATATGGCAAATAAAGGATAAGTTATATAACTTCGCTGCAGAATTTGAATAGTCAAAAAAAGACGTCATATGCTCTAATGTCCAGAAAGGTTTCTTCAACCTCGATTGGATAACGTCATGAGGTAAAGGAGAGGTGTAAAGGGGAATTCATAACGGCTAAGGAAGACAACCGTGATGCTAAGACAATCCGAATGCATTTACTGGCCAACTTGATCATGCCATTCTTGCCCATCACGTTCCTTTGTTTTTTGTGATTGCCCGTATGGATGGTCGTCACTTTGAATGGTTCTGCCACACTGAATGGCTGGATGGCGTTATCACCTTTGTTTTTATTAAGAATGCTTTTGTGTACCCTATGTCAAAGGTGATACGTTAGGAAGTATTGAAGAACCTTCCCTTTACATTTACAAAATTCGAATACACTTATCGTGGCTGCCGTGTATATACTTCCAGCTCATTTTCTAGAAGTTAGCCA
>JAFJMP010000221.1:15000-24609 GCA_029692085.1 Gymnothorax javanicus | reverse complement strand
TTTTGTAAGAGCTGTGTGGGGTGGTGTGCTAGAAGCATCTCTCTGTAAAAGATTAGACTGTGTGAGATTGGTGTGCTAGAAGCACATCTCTGTAAAATTAGGCGGTGTGATGTTGGTGTGCTAAAGAAATCTCTGAAAAGAAAATGAAGGAAATACTGAGAAACAAGAATAACACAAAGTGTTGAAAATTTTCCAAAGTTCTGTTAAACACTATATACAGTAAGAGACTGTGTGCCAAATTTAACGAGGTTTTTCTGTTCCAAGTATTGAAAAATGTCTATTGCTATTTGAAGGTAAAAAAAAAAAAAACAACGCACATAATGCTAAAGTAGCCTCGGCAGATGGGCATAAGACAAGGAATTACAACATATAAAGGGTTTTTTAATGTATGCCTATGTAACACAATGTGTTTAATACTTCGGGCTGAGAGAAGTTTCAAGAGTGAAAAGGAACACAGAGGTAATTGTCCATTTCATCTAGGACCTGGCAGGTTATATGGAAAGTGTGGAACAGGACAGCTGGGACTTTACATTGTTTGGCATTCAGAATATGAAGTCCGACATGATCTTGATCATCAAAATTCGATGTTATGTTGAAGGTGACTGAACAGTTTGGTTGATAATGCTGCTACATCAAATTGTTATTAGAAGGTATTTAAAGTAGGTGAAGGCCATGTAGCTTCCATGTCCTCCAACTTGATTATCTAGTGAGTACACCTTATGAATTTGACATGGCTACACCAAAAAATGTCATGTTAGTGCAAAGGCGTAATGAAAGTAACACTGTTCAGAAAACAATATGGCGTTTTGACCCCATTAACCAGGTGAAGGTCATCCAAAATTCTTATGTTTCAAAACCGATTATCCAAACATAACAAATCTAAATTCTACCCTACAACAAAAATTGATTTATAATAAAAAAGGAAACAGTCCCTTTATAAAGAATGGGCTGCTATGTTTTGACCACAGGAAAATGGTCAACACAGGCATCTTCAAAAAAGTCCAAGGTATGTGTCCCAAGAACAGTCCCTGTCAAATTATCCTTCCCCTGACATTTCTCCTTGCAATTTCTCCTCTACACTACTCTCTCAATTTTTCTCCAAGTATATATACTCTTTTCCCCCCCTTTTGGCATGCCGGGACATGCCCAAACCTATCTTTAGATTGTAACAAAAAAAATGTCAATACTGAAATCTATGGGCATACATTTTAGGACATATAAAAATAAACACTGTTCATGAAACAATGTGAAAGGGCATAAGACAAGGAATTACAAGAGTATAAAGGGTTTTTTCCACCTTTTATGGATGATTCTGCAAACTGGATTTATCAAAACAATTTATTGCAATTGTTTATTTTTAATTAATGTCAAAAAAATAGTTAATTGTAATCACTTTAAAAGGTTTACAAAAAGAGTGTGACCTTTTCTATACCCTTAAAATGGGAGTCAAGTTACCCATCTTCAAACTTGTCCAAGGTATGTGTCCCAAGAACAGTCCTGAAAATTTCATTACCCTGACATTAATCAGGAAAGAGTTATTGTCTACAGACAGACGGACAGACGGACACAAATCTTGACACATTGAAAAAATGGCCATTATTTTGGCCTTTAGGTGAATAAGTAAATATACCACTATAGTTTCAGAACACTCGCTACATGTGAAGTAAATCTGAACAAATGTTCAGGTGGTGGATTCATTTTTCTATACACTGTATGAACAGAAGCAACATCTCAGCATCACCAGTGTTTATTCTGGAGTCCATGTGCTCCACAGGAGATGATGTCAGAGCTTCAGCTGAGCAGATTTTAGCCCTGAACACATTTACTCATATTGAGCTCCTGCATAATATATAATCATTAATAACTCCTGCTGGGTCACAGTTCAGCACATCAGGGAATATAAAATCATGACAGAAAAAACAACTCAATTTTAAATTCAGTTTTAATCATAGATCACAGGTTCAGACAAAATATGATGACACTCAATCCATTAAATCCATGATAGTTTACAGTAATGAAAGGAAATAAGTACATTACAGTGATCATTCTGCATTCCCCATCAGCTGCAGTTACACTCTGAGACTTTCACATGGGAACTTTGTAAAATGAATGAAAGCTGCTGTAAAATGACGGGCACCTCACACAGGAGTTTGCCACAGGCTTCTTTTATACAGAGATGCAGAAACAGGAGACAAATTATTACTTCACTTCAAAAGCACTTTATCCTGCATCATTAAACTCATTTAATCATCTTAAGGACATAAATACACTGAGATCATCAGTGGCGCCACTGAGCCGAACTCTGAAGAGGCAGAACCACGCCCCTTTAGATGAGTCATTGTTATATTCAGCTCCACCTGTTTTACATTATTCTCCAAGATAAACAATCCATTTTACCTCAAAACAGAAAATACTGTCAGGTGTGTGTGTGTGTGTGTGTGTGTGTGTGTGTGTGTTTAGTCAAGGTTCATGTGTGTGTGTGTGTGTGTGTGTGTATGAGTGAACAGGCATGAAAATATGTGACCTGTCACGTGTGTGAAGGGACCATCCAAGCAAAACATGTATTTTGAGAGTTTTACTTCAATTGAATTCATAAAATTCAAAACCATCAAATAAAAATCCTCTCAAAATCATGTGTTGAACATAATACACACTTCTGGCGTGTGTCATCACATCCTGCTCTTAAAATAATTGCCTGAGATTTTTTCAGCTCTGTTTTGGGAAAATCATCACAAATGCAGAGCAAAAGATCATTCAGGCCAAAAACTCTTTTCACAAAAAAAAATCCCTCCATACCAATTATTTTAATAAGGTCCTGATATCATTCTTGTACAGGCGTACACATCCATCATCATCACACACTCCTGCTCTGTACACACACACACCTCCTCTCTATCATCATCATCACACTCCTGCTCTGTACACACACACTCCTCTACCATCATCATCACACACTCCTGCTCTGTACACACACACTCCTCTACCATCATCATCACACCTCCTGCTCTGTACACACACACTACCATCATCACACACTCTACCACCATCATCACACACTCCTGCTCTGTACACACACACTCCTCTACCATCATCATCATCACACTCCTGCTCTGTACACACACACTCCTCTACCATCATCATCATCATCATCACACTCCTGCTCTGTACACACACACTCCTCTACATCATCATCATCATCACACACTCCTGCTCTGTATTCACACACACCCTCTACCATCATCATCACACACTCCTGCTCTGTACACACACACACCTCTCCATCATCATCATCACACACTCCTGCTCTGTACACACACACTCCTCTACCATCATCATCACACACTCCTGCTCTGTACACACACTCCTCTACCATCATCATCACACCTCCTGCTCTGTACACACACACTCCTCTACCATCATCATCACACACTCCTGCTCTGTACACACACACTCCTCTACCATCATCATCACACACACTCCTGCTCTGTACACACACATCCTCTACCATCATCATCATCACACACTCCTGCTCTGTACACACACACTCCTCTACCATCATCATCACACACTCCTGCTCTGTACACACACACTCCTCTACCATCATCATCACACACACTCCTGCTCTGTACACACACACTCCTCTACCATCATCATCATCACACACTCCTGCTCTGTACACACACTCCTCTACCATCATCATCACACACTCCTGCTCTGTACACACACACTCCTCTACCATCATCATCACACACTCCTGCTCTGTACACACACACTCCTCTACCATCATCATCATCACACTCCTGCCTGTACACACACACTCCTCTACCATCATCATCACACACTCCTGCTCTGTACACACACACTCCTCTCTACCATCATCATCACACACTCCTGCTCTGTACACACACACACTCCTCTACCATCATCATCACACACTCCTGCTCTGTACACACACTCCTCCTCCATCATCATCACACCTCCTGCTCTGTACACACACTCCTCTACCATCATCATCACACACACTCCTGCTCTGTACACACACACTCCTCTACCATCATCATCATCACACACTCCTGCTCTGTACACACACACTCCTCTACCATCATCATCACACACTCCTGCTCTGTACACACACACACCTCTACCATCATCATCACACCTCCTGCTCTGTACACACACACTCCTCTACCATCATCATCATCACACACTCCTGCTCTGTACACACACACTCCTCTACCATCATCATCACACACTCCTGCTCTGTACACACACACACTCCTCTACCATCATCATCACACCTCCTGCTCTGTACACACACTCCTCTACCATCATCATCACACACTCCTGCTCTGTACACACACTCCTCTACCATCATCATCACACACTCCTGCTCTGTACACACACACTCCTCTACCATCATCATCACACACTCCTGCTCTGTACACACACACTCCTCTACCACCATCATCATCACACACTCCTGCTCTGTACACACACACTCCTCTACCATCATCATCACACACTCCTGCTCTGTACACACACACTCCTCTACCATCATCATCACACACTCCTGCTCTGTACACACACATCTACCATCATCATCACACACTCCTGCTCTGTACACACACACTCCTCTACCATCCATCATCACACACTCCTGCTCTGTACACACACACTCCTCTACCATCATCATCACACACTCCTGCTCTGTACACACACACACTCCTCTACCATCATCATCATCACACACTCCTGCTCTGTACACACACACTCCTCTACCATCATCATCACACACTCCTGCTCTGTACACACACACTCCTCTACCATCATCATCACACACCTCCTGCTCTGTACACACACACTCCTCTACCATCATCATCATCACACTCCTGCTCTGTACTCACACACTCCTCTACCATCATCATCACACACTCCTGCTCTGTACACACACACACTCCTCTACCATCATCATCATCACACACTCCTGCTCTGTACACACACACTCCTCTACCATCATCATCATCACACTCCTGCTCTGTACACACACACTCCTCTACCATCATCATCACACACTCCTGCTCTGTACACACACACTCCTCTACCATCATCATCACACACTCCTGCTCTGTACACACACACTCCTCTACCATCATCATCACACACTCCTGCTCTGTACTCACACACTCCTCTACCATCATCATCATCACACTCCTGCTCTGTACACACACTCCTCTACCATCATCATCACACCTCCTGCTCTGTACACACACACACTCCTCTACCATCATCATCATCACACTCCTGCTCTGTACACACCTCTACATCATCATCATACCATCATCATCACACACTCCTGCTCTGTTCACACACACACTCCTCTACCATCATCATCATCACACACTCCTGCTCTGTACACACACACTCCTCTACCATCATCATCACACACTCCTGCTCTGTACACACACACACTCCTCTACCATCATCATCACACACTCCTGCTCTGTACACACACACTCCTCTACCATCATCATCACACACTCCTGCTCTGTACACACACACTCCTCCTCTACCATCATCATCACACTCCTGCTCTGTACACACACACTCCTCTACCATCATCATCACACACTCCTGCTCTGTACACACACCTCCTCTACCATCATCATCACACCCTCCTGCTCTGTACACACACACCCTCTACCATCATCATCATCACACCTCCTGCTCTGTACACACACTCCTCTACCATCATCATCACACCCTGCTCTGTACACACACACTCCTCTACCATCATCATCATCACACTCCTGCTCTGTACACACACACACCTCCTGCTCTGTACCATCATCATCATCACACCTCCTGCTCTGTACACACACTCCTCTACCATCATCATCACACACACTCCTGCTCTGTACTCTCTACCATCATCATCATCTCCTGCTCTGTACCATCATCATCATCATCATCACTCCTGCTCTGTACACACACACTCCTCTACCATCATCATCATCACACACTCCTGCTCTGTACACACACACTCCTCTACCATCATCATCACACACTCCTGCTCTGTACACACACACTCCTCTACCATCATCATCACACACTCCTGCTCTGTACACACACACTCCTCTACCATCATCATCACACACTCCTGCTCTGTACACACACACTCCTCTACCATCATCATCATCACACTCCTGCTCTGTACTCACACACACAAAATCACTCCTCTACCATCATCATCACATCATCACACACACTCCTGCTCTGTACACACACACTCCTCTACCATCATCATCATCACACTCCTGCTCTGTACACACACACTCCTCTACCATCATCATCATCACACACTCCTGCTCTGTACTCACACACTCCTCTACCATCATCATCACACACTCCTGCTCTGTACACACACACTCCTCTACCATCATCATCACACACTCCTGCTCTGTACTCACACACACTCCTCTACCATCATCATCACACACTCCTGCTCTGTACACACACACTCCCTCTACCATCATCATCATCACCTTCCTGCCCTGCTCTGTACACACACACTCCTCTACCATCATCATCACACACCTCCTGCTCTGTACACACACACTCCTCTACCATCATCATCACACACTCCTGCTCTGTGCACACACACTCCTCTACCATCATCATCACACACTCCTGCTCTGTACACACACACTCCTCTACCATCATCATCACACACTCCTGCTCTGTACACACATCACACTCCTCTACCATCATCATCACACACATCCTGCTCTGTACACACACACTCCTCTACCATCATCATCATCACACACCCTGCTCTGTACACACACACTCCTCTACCATCATCATCACACACTCCTGCTCTGTACACACACACTCCTCTACCATCATCATCACACACTCCTGCTCTGTACACACACACTCCTCTACCATCATCATCACACACTCCTGCTCTGTACACACACACTCCTCTACCATCATCATCACACACACTCCTGCTCTGTACACACACACTCCTCTACCATCATCATCACACACCTCCTGCTCTGTACACACACTCCTCTACCATCATCATCACACACTCCTGCTCTGTACACACACACTCCTCTACCATCATCATCACACACTCCTGCTCTGTACACACACTCCTCTACCATCATCATCACACACTCCTGCTCTGTACACACACTCCTCTACCATCATCATCACACACTCCTGCTCTGTACACACACACCCTCTACCATCATCATCATCACACACTCCTGCTCTGTACACACACACTCCTCTACCATCATCATCATCACACACTCCTGCTCTGTACACACACACTCCTCTACCATCATCATCATCACACACTCCTGCTCTGTACACACACACTCCTCTACCATCATCATCACACTCCTGCTCTGTACTCACACACCTCCTCTACCATCATCATCACACACTCCTGCTCTGTACTCACACACTCCTCTACCATCATCATCACACTCCTGCTCTGTACACACACACTCCTCTACCATCATCATCACACACTCCTGCTCTGTACACACACACTCCTCTACCATCATCATCATCATCACACACTCCTCTACCATCATCATCACACACTCCTGCTCTGTACACACACACTCCTCTACCATCATCATCACACACTCCTGCTCTGTACACACACTCCTCTACCATCATCATCACACACTCCTGCTCTGTACACACACACTCCTCTACCATCATCATCACACACCTGCTCTGTACACACACACACTCCTCTACCATCATCATCACACCCCCCTGCTCTGTACACACACACTCCTCTACCATCATCATCACACACTCCTGCTCTGTACACACACCCCTCTACCATCATCATCACACACTCCTGCTCTGTACACACACCTCCTCTACCATCATCATCATCACACTCCTGCTCTGTACACACACACTCCTCTACCATCATCATCATCACACCTCCTGCTCTGTACACACACACTCCTCTACCATCATCATCACACACTCCTGCTCTGTACACACACACTCCTCTACCATCATCATCACACCTCCTGCTCTGTACACACACACTCCTCTACCATCATCATCATCACACACTCCTGCTCTGTACACACACACTCCTCTACCATCATCATCACACTCCTGCTCTGTACACACACACTCCTCTACCATCATCATCACACACTCCTGCTCTGTACACACACACCATCCATCACACACTCCTCTACCATCATCATCACACACTCCTGCTCTGTACACACACACCTCTACCATCATCATCATCATCACACTCCTGCTCTGTACACACACACTCCTCTACCATCATCATCACACACTCCTGCTCTGTACACACACACACTCCTCTACCATCATCATCATCACACACCTGCTCTGTACACACACACTCCTCTACCATCATCATCACACACCTCCTGCTCTGTACACACTCCTCTACCATCATCATCACACACCTCCTGCTCTGTATCACACACATCTACCATCATCATCATCAACACCTCCTGCTCTGTACACACACACTCCTCTACCATCATCATCACACACTCCTGCTCTGTACACACACACACTCCTCTACCATCATCATCATCACACACTCCTGCTCTGTACACACACTCCTCTACCATCATCATCATCACACACTCCTGCTCTGTACACACACACTCCTCTACCATCATCATCACACACTCCTGCTCTGTACTCACACACTCCTCTACCATCATCATCACACACTCCTGCTCTGTACACACACTCCTCTACCATCATCATCACACACTCCTGCTCTGTACACACACACTCCTCTACCATCATCATCACACACTCCTGCTCTGTACACACACACTCCTCTACCATCATCATCACACACTCCTGCTCTGTACACACACACTCCTCTACCATCATCATCATCACACTCCTGCTCTGTACACACACACTCCTCTACCATCATCATCACACACTCCTGCTCTGTACACACACACTCCTCTACCATCATCATCACACACTCCTGCTCTGTACACACACCCTCTACCATCATCATCACACACTCCTGCTCTGTTCTCACACACTCCTCTACCATCATCATCACACACTCCTGCTCTGTACACACACTCCTCAACCATCATCATCATCACACACTCCTGCTCTGTACACACACACTCCTCTACCATCATCATCACACACTCCTGCTCTGTACACACACACCCCCTCTACCATCATCATCACACACTCCTGCTCTGTACACACACACTCCTCCACCATCATCATCACACACTCCTGCTCTGTCATCATCACACACTCCTCTACCATCATCATCATCACACACTCCTGCTCTGTACTCACACACACTCCTCTACCATCATCATCACACACTCCTGCTCTGTACACACACACTCCTCTACCATCATCATCACACACTCCTGCTCTGTACACACACACACACTCCTCTACCATCATCATCACACACTCCTGCTCTGTACACACACACTCCTCTACCATCATCATCACACACTCCTGCTCTGTACACACACTCCTCTACCATCATCATCACACACTCCTGCTCTGTACACACACATT
>JAFJMP010000221.1:7500-10000 GCA_029692085.1 Gymnothorax javanicus | reverse complement strand
ACACACACATACACACACACACACACACACATATGTGACACAGAGAAAAACACACACATTTATTATCATCAGGAAATTCTCCAGCTCTCCCAGTGCCTCCTGCATGTTTCAGGTCAGTCTCTGTTGGCTGCGCTGCTGTTGCTGTACAGTATGTGCTGGGGGCATCGGCGCCGATGGGGTTGATATTGGGGAGGGCAAAACATGAAGGCAATATTTCATGAGGTCATCGTGCTCCTGGTACAATGTGTCAGTCCAATGTTGTCCTGCACCTTTCTATAAAGTCACTTTCATGAACAGGATCTGAGGAATTATTCATTTACGCAGAAATCTCTCTGAATTCAAGTCCTGAGAATCTAATAAATGCAAAGGGGCATTACCCCTCAGCTCCTGGATTGTCTGGACTGAATATAAATTGAAAGCTTTTCAAGCTATCCTGCGGAATATAAAATTCAAGATGGCAGCTGTGGCAGCGATTGTGAACATGCAAGTCCGTCAAAATCGACAGGTTTCTGTCGGTTTTATGGACAGATGGACAGACAGACGGATGGATATCAAACATGACAACAATACCCCTGTGCCTCATAGTCAGGGTAAAAATGTCTGCTGAAAAAAAACTACTGGAGTTAAAAGCTGAGCGACTCATGAACAAGAAACCTCACTCCTGAAAACCTTCATAACAAGTCTTGTGTTTTTAATTATTTTATATTTACATTTGGATCAGGATCTCTGGAAGGGCGGTTGACAGTAGGGCACCATACACTATAAACCTCAGACTGACCTCAGATCAGCTCTGTGCTCACCTTTAAATCACCCCCGTTTACTGTTACTGTTTCCTAACTCATCTAAGAGCACTTTTCCACCGGCATCAGACTGACTCTCCTGTTACATCTGCTGTGAGTGTCTCTTCTAATAAACACCTGAGAGACACTTTCTCCTGATCTGTGTGCTTCCCTGCTCTGGGTCATTGTGGCCTGATACAGGAGAGGACTGAGGTGTGTGTGTGAACTGTGTTTTGTGTGTGTGCGAACCCTCGTGAATGTGTTGCCAAAATGTTGGCGCTGAGTTAAAAACAATGTCTCTCTCTCTCTCTCACACACACTCACTAGAGTGGCAGTCTGGCAGAGTGTAGGTAGTTAGTCTGTCTTTCTCACTCTCTCACTCGCTCTGTCTCTCTCTCTCGCACACACAAACACACACACAGGTATCATCTGACATTGTTTGAAGGACAAATTTGCTCTGAAATTTGTCTATACTGGGTGTTTAATTGCTAGCTGTATTTTAACCATTGAGAAACACAGACAGGTGTGTGTGTGTGTCTGTGTGTGTGTGTGTGTGTGTGTCCCATGTGTCTGACACAACAGCTTCTCTATGTGTGTGCCTGTCTCTATCAGAACAGCAGCACCCCCCTGTGTGCTTGTGTCTCTCACAGGCAGTGCTGTGTGACAGAGAAGAATTCAAAGAATTCTTCATTCACACTCTCCGAACTACTGCCATTTTCTGTGACCCGTGGTCCTATGGTAAAAACAAAAATACCGTGAGTGAGAGGAGACTCTGTTGATCGTCCCCATATATACTTTTTTCTTGTAGAGTAAAGTATGTGGTCAGGGCTGCAATTTAAAAAAAAAGGACTTTGTCTGCTCTCTACCCAAAATTTTCTGTCCTGTTATAATGGCTGCCTATGGGGCAGTTGGTCTGTCCTGTTGCTTGAGGGTACTTAGAGTCTCAACCCTTTGTCTGTTTTCTTCCACAGTGATATTTTTCAGGCCTGCACAAATTTTCCTGTGTTTGATGTATAATTTGTGTGTGTGTGTGTTGGAAATTGTGTGTGGGTGCGATTTCAAAAATTTTTCTAGTCATTTTTTTGATCTCTCAGGTCTAAATTCTAGAGGGTGTGAAATTGATACATTGACTTGCATGAAAAAAAAAAAGAAGGATGAAAAACGGGATTCTCGAAAGAATGAAAAGGGGTTATGCAACCGCTCTCTCAGGTGTGGACACGGTGTGCGGACGTTCAAGCCGTGTGTGTCCGTCTCTCTATCAACGAACGCTGCTCTCAAACAACCGATTTGTGGAAATGGAAAAATAATAATAACTAGAACTGTGTGTGTCAGGGCCGAACCTCCAGAATGTGCTTGCTGAAATGTTGATGCTAATGTTAAAAAGCAATGTCTCTCTCACACACAAACACACACACACACTAGTTGTACTCTGGCAGGTTTGTGTGTGTAATCTGTCTGTCTCTCTCTCTCTCACACACACACAGGTGTCATCTGACATTGCTTGAAGCACAAATTTCAGGCGCTTTGCACTCTGAAATGTGTCTATCCGGCCTGTTTAATCGCTGACTTGTATTTTTACCAGTGAGAAACACAGACAGATGTGTGTGTGTGTCTGTGTGTGTGTGAGTCTGACAGAGCAGTGTCTATGTGTGTGCGTGTCTCTATGGAGACAGTGCACCCCCCTGTGTCCTTAAAATGGTGACCTCTCAGGCTCTGGACCA
>JAFJMP010000221.1:0-2500 GCA_029692085.1 Gymnothorax javanicus | reverse complement strand
CTCTCTCTCTCTCTCACACACACACACACTAGAGTGGCAGTCTGGCAGAGTGTAGGTAGTTAGTCTGTCTCTTTCTCACTCTCTCTCTCTCTCTCTCTCTCTCTCTCGCACACACAAACACACACACAGGTATCATCTGACATTGTTTGAAGGACAAATTTGCTCTGAAATTTGTCTATACTGGCTTTTTAATTGCTGACGCTGTATTTTTTAACCATTGAGAAACACAGACAGGTGTGTGTGTGTGTGCGTCTGTGTGTGTGTGTGTGTGCCCCGCGCGTGAGTCTGACACAACAGCTTCTCTATGTGTGTGCCTGTCTCTATGGAGACAGCAGCACCCCTGTGTGCTTGCTCTCTCACAGGCGCTGTGTGACAGAGAAGAATTCAAAGAATTCTTCATTCACACTGTCCGAACTACTGCCATTTTCTGGCAGACCGTAGATCCTATGGTAAAAACAAAAATACCGTGAGTGAGAGGAGACTCTGTTGATCGTCCCCATATATACTTTTTTCTTGTAGAGTAAAGTATGTGGTCAGGGCTGCAATTTAAAAAAGGACTTTGTCTGCTCTCTACCCAAAATTTTCTGCTCCTGTTATAATGGCTGCCTATGGGGCAGTTGGTCTCTGCCCTCCTGTTGCTTGAGGGTACTTAGAGTCTCAACCCTTTGTCTGTTTTCTTCCACAGTGATATTTTTCAGGCCTGCACAAATTTTCCCTACGTTTTTGATGTATAATTTGTGTGTGTGCGTTGGAAATTGTACAGGAGCGATTTCAAAAATTTTTTTTCCTAGTCATTTTTTTTGATCTCTCCTCCTAAATTCTAGAGGAGAGGAAATTGATACATTGACTTGCATGAAAAAAAAGAAGGGATGAAAAACGGGGATTGCGAAAGAATGAAAAGGGGTTATGCAACCGTGTATACGAGGCCGGGGGACACGGTCGGGGCAGACGTTCGGCGTTTGAACCGCGTCTCTATCCGCGAACGCTCGGGCCGTTGATAAGGAACAACCGATTTGTGGAAATGGAAAAATAATAATAAACTAGAACTGCGTTTCGTCAGGACGAACCTCGAGAATGTGCTTGCTGAAATGTTGATGCTAATGTTAAAAGCAATGTCTCTCTCACACACAAACACACACACACACTAGTGTGGCACTCTGGCAGAGTTTAGGTAGGTAATCTGTCTGTCTCTCTCTCTCTCTTTTTACACACACAGGTGTCATCTGACATTGCTTGAAGCACAAATTTCAGAGCGCTTTGCACTCTGAAATGTGTCTATACCGCCTGTTTAATCGCTGACTCTGTATTTTTTTACCAGTGAGAAACACAGACAGATGTGTGTGTGTGTGTCTGTGTGCGCCCGTGAGTCTGACAGAGCAGCTTCTCTATGTGTGTGCGTGTCTCTATGGAGACAGCAGCACCCTGTGTCCTTAAAATGGTGACCTCTCAGGCGCTGTGAGACAGAAACTATTCAAAAAAATCTTCAGTGACACTGTCCGAACTACTGCCATTTTCTGGCAGACCGTGGGTCGTATGGTGAAAACAAAAATATTGTGAGCGAGAGAAGACTCTGCTGAGCGTCCCCCATTTATTTTTTTTTCTTGTAGTGTCAAGTATGTGGTCAGGATAGCGATTTCAAAAGGTGATTTTCAATAGTCAGCTCCTGTTATAATGGCTGCCTATGGGGAAGTTGGTCAGTGACACTGTCCTAACTACTGCCACTTTCTGGGCAGACCGTGGTCCTATGGTAAAAACAAAAAATACCGTGGTGAGAGGAGACTCTGCTGATCGTCCCAATTTATTTTTTTTTCGTAGTGTAAAGCATGTGGTCAGGGTGGTGATTTAAAAAAAAGGAGTTTGTCAGCGCTCTTCCCAAAATTTTCTGCTCCTGTTATAATGGCCGTCTATGGGGCAGTTGGTCTCTCTCCTGTAAGCTTGAGGGCGCCTAGAGTCTCAACCCTTTGTCTGTTTTCTTCCAAAGTGACATTTTTTCCAGCCTGCACAAATTTTCCTACATTTTGATGTATAATTTGTGTGTGTATGTTGGAAATTGTGGCCGGAGGAGCAATTTCAAAATTTTTTCAGTAATTTTTTGCCTTTCTCCACTCTAAATCCTAGAGTGAGCGAACATTGATCTTGAACATTCCGCCCATTGACTTGTATGGGGAAAAAAGAAGGATGAAAAAGAGGTATTGCAAAAAAATGAAAAGGGGTTATGTAACCGTTTATACAAGGCAGGGGACACGGTCAGGCGGACATTTTAGGCGTTTGAACCGTGTTTCTATCACGAACGAGACAACCGAATTGGTGGAAATGGAAAAATAACTAGAGCAGCAATTTCTGAAGAAATTGCGATTGTGAATGCTGAAAGCTGAAGCCACACTGCGATGCTGTCTTGAATAAAATAAAGTTTGAATGATTTGAATGTTTGCTGGCGCCAGACTGAATAGCTGCTATGAAAATATAATAATATTTGAATTATGTAGAATACTTGAATGTT
>JAFJMP010000220.1:0-24713 GCA_029692085.1 Gymnothorax javanicus | reverse complement strand
TTCCCCTCGAACAGAACCTGATACAATTAGGGTAATAAACCATATGCACCATATAAAGCGCAGGGAATACATATAGTTGGGACGGAATTTGGGGTTTCTTTTATGTACCTGCTGAAAACCCAATAAGAACGGTATGACTTTAAATTTGATCGTTGACAAATTTTATGCGGTACCCTAAAGGACCGTTTTGGATAGCATTTGTTTGGTCAGCCACCTCCTGGATAAATTTGCAAGAGACATGGCTAGGTCGCCCCAAAAGCTACGAGTTGGGTGCTTTAAAAACAACCCCTTTGGGACATTAATTTCTTTGTTACTTGTAAACCAGATTTAAACACGGTTGATTTCTTATAATTGGCCCAATTTGTCGCCGATATCACTGTTTTCACTCCATTTAAGTGATCAGGCTTTAGAATGGGGTAATTTAGTTAAATTCAATTTGGTTTATTCAAAATAAAGAAACAAAAAATCATCTAACAACTATTGACACGGAGATGTTTTCCTAAGATAAACGGGAAAGAAAGGTAGTCTCATCAGCAGGGTTTTATATCCGGTAAACCCCGCGAAATGCGGTTAAAGTCCCTATGAGCAGATTAAGATATACAAAATGTCACTTTTTTCATAATTCAAACCAGTAAAGGGCTGAAATTGCATCAAAGGTGGCACTTAGTGAACTACTTTGTTTTAACCCCAACCTTGTAATTTCTTGGACTTCCTTCAGGTGTCCATGGGATATTTACCTTAGGTGGCAAGCTTTCCCACAATTCTGGACACGCCTTTAACTTTTTTCCAGGAGTTTTGGAACCCATCAGACAATGGAATGCACCGCAGCATAAAAGCCAACAATACTTAGGGTGCAAAAGGCGGTTTAAATTTTAACTGAAAAACATGACTTTTAAACTGTATCTCAACTGCCTTGCCAAAATTGGCAAAAGATGTTTTAACTTCCTAGATTTAATACAAAAAGACCATGTCAATGTCCGAAAGTTTTCAACCCGATTGTAGCAATAAGGAGATAAAGGGGAATTAAACGTAAGGAAGACAACCGATGCTAAACACCGATGCTTTATTGGCCAATTGTCATCATTTTTTATCACGTTCCTTTGTTTTTGATTGGTATGTGTGTCACAATGTTCTTCACAATGACTTAATTTTGTTTTTTAATGCTTTTGTGTCCCTAGTAAGGAACGTTAAGTTTGAACCTTCCTTAAAAATTAAACCTATGGGTGCGTTATAATTCAGTATTTAAAGGCCACTTTCCAACAAAACACTTTAAAGGGGCCCCTGATTTCAATTGGTTGGAAACCTTCGTGTTAGACTTTTAATTTCTTGCTTTTTCATTAATTTAAATTTTTATATACGGTGCTTTCCTCGAACCCACAACTGAACGTTTTGTTTATAGAATAACAAGGATGTGACCATATAAGGGCACCTTAGAAAGGACCAAATAAAAAGCCCTTTTCTTTAAAGGATTCATTTGCTGTTTTACTCCGACATGGACCTATTTGATGGTAATTGGCGCGTTGTTCAAAAGAGCTTTTAATGTAAAAAGTTTTAACTGAAAGCAAGTAAGAGGGGTTTTGATTTGGCGAAGAAAGGATCTAGTCCCAATGTTTTCGGCCTTTTCATGATTTTGCTTGTTTGGATTGCCCAAAACTACTTAAGGCGCAAACTGAAGGGTGACTAATACTGGCAAAATTTGGGTTACCATCAAGTATTAGAAGATTGAGAATTCATTAAAGGGATCTTTGGGGCTCTTTAATCGCATTTCACCTTCGACAAACCCTTTAAGCGGTTCCCTTTAATGTTGGCCCATTGAGGACTTAGTCGTTATTTTTACATTTTAACTTCTTTGCTGTCTTTTTAAAAACCGAAAAAACTAACTTTTTTGGGGAATTGCCATTGACCATAGGCCAAAACCTGATTGATCTGAGATGATTAGCTGGTTTTGGCAGGTTTTATTCATGCAGCGTTTTTGCATGCTTTATGACCGCATTCCTAAGCTACTGTTCTCAGGCTGAATGAAGGTATGAAAGCGCTGATTTCGACTAGAAAATTGAGGGTTTGGATTCCTTTTCGTGCAGTTTTGGTGTTTAAAAGACTTTAAAACTATTTAAGCGAAACCAACCGAAATAAGGTTTTCTCTGGATGTCAACCAGGAGGGCCTTTTAAAACCATGTTTTGACAAAAATTTTTAAGGTGTTTTCATGACACATTTAATTGAGGATTTGTCCCCATGGAAAGGAAGTGTTTTAAAATTTGGGAAAGAAATAAAAATAAATATCGGGGTAAATTCACACATGAAATGGGAAAAAGAAGATTACAATTTTTTGAATTTATTAAGACTAAATTTGAAGTTAAACCCTTAATCAGGGTGTAACGAAAAGCAGGATTACTAATAAGATTGGGGTTTTTGTTTGGGGGGTTTTTGACTTCAGGGATTTTGTTTTGGACGAAAAATTCCAGTACCAAAAGGAGTTAACCCAGTGGAGGAAAATATTTAGCGTTTTTTATTCTTGGAAATTTGTAACCCTTTATGAATTCGGGGGATAATGTTTAGTGTGTCACAATCAATTATAGAAAAACATTTCATTTCAAAAATACAATGAAAACCATTAAATTCAATCATCTGAACCAAGCGTTGTAGTGACTACGTGAGATTGGTTCTTTCCCCGTAGTAGATCAGCCTGCTACGGCAAGGAACGCCGGCACAACGGCTTGCTTAAAGTCCCTATTGTAGCGATAGTGAATTCAAGATAGTACTATAAAAGTCTGCTGACACTCTCTTAAGCTGTCCATACAATTCAAACACTGTAGTAAAAGGGCATTGACAATTGCATCAAAGTGTGGGCAGACTTGAGTGAAACTACCTTTGCTGCTTGTATACGCTACCCAACCTTTGTGGAATTCTATGATCTTCCCTTTCAGGTGTCACAATAGGAATACTTTCTACCTATAACGGTGGCCATTTTAAGCTCCCTTGAGACCCCAACAACTCTATGACATCGTCCATTTAACTGTTTTTAATTCTATGGAGCTGATATAATGGAAACTGACTGTGCGATCGAATGGATAAGGTGTCAGTCCTTGGTTCAGAACATTAAAGAGACCCTTAACAATACTTTAGAGCGTGTGCATTTTAAAAGTAGCCAGCTGCTTCTTAAAAATTAACCTGTAAAAACATGAGGCTTCAATTAAAGGACTAGTATAACTCAACCTGACCATGTGACCTAATACATATGGCAAATAAAGGATAAGTTATATAACTTCGCTGCAGAATTTGAATAGTCAAAAAAGACGTCATATGCTCTAATGTCCAGAAAGGTTTCTTCAACCTCGATTGGATAACGTCATGAGGTAAAGGAGAGGTGTAAAGGGGATTCATAACGGCTAAGGAAGACAACCGTGATGCTAAGACAATCCGAATGCATTTACTGGCCAACTTGATCATGCCATTCTTGCCCATCACGTTCCTTTGTTTTTTGTGATTGCCCGTATGGATGGTCGTCACTTTGAATGGTTCTGCCACACTGAATGGCTGGATGGCGTTATCACCTTTGTTTTTATTAAGAATGCTTTTGTGTACCCTATGTCAAAGGTGATACGTTAGGAAGTATTGAAGAACCTTCCCTTTACATTTACAAAATTCGAATACACTTATCGTGGCTGCCGTGTATATACTTCCAGCTCATTTTCTAGAAGTTAGCCACTTTCCGAGACAAAAACACTATTTCAAACGCGGCCCTGATCTTCAGATTTAGTGTTGGAGAACCTTCAAGGGTGTTTCATGGAGGTGCTTGTTAATGTATCTTGCTGTATTTTCTAAATACTAACTTTCTTTAAATCTGGTGCTTGCTAATATGACCTGGTAGCTGTTTCCTCAAAAAGAAACCCGACAAAGCACTTGGAACGTTTTGTTTATGAGAATAAAGCAATTCAGTCGTATGATGTGACCTAATATGAAGGGCACCTAATGGATAAATTCCTGACTTCGGATCTGAAGACTAAGGACCTTAGTCCCTTCTTGGTTCTTTGGCAGTTGTGTTTATATCATTTGCAAGCTGTTTTTACGGTCCGATACATAGGGCACCTGATTTTGGATCGGGTAATTGAGCGCCTTGTTCATTAACAGAGCTTTTGAATGTAACATAGTTGTAGTAATGTCTGAAAGCAAAGTAATAGATGAGGTTTCTGACTTTGAGCCAGAAGATAGAGGATCTGAGTCCTTCATAAGTGTTTTCCGTCCTGGTTTTTTCATGTTATCTGGCTGTGGTTTTAGAGAGAAGCTTGACAAAACTCACAAAACTACTGTCAAGGGACAAGCAAAACTCAACCTGACCATGTGAACTAATACATCGGGCAAATATTGGATAAGTTAGCCGACTCAAGTATTAAGAATGACAGTTGGAGACCATTCATGGATGTTTAGTGGTGCTGCTTGTTAATGTCACTTTCCAGCTGTTTCTCGGACAAAAACTTTCTTTTAAGCTGGTGCTTGTTAACATGACTTGGTCACCGTTTCTGCAACAGAAACCTGAAACTAACACTCACAAGGCTTTGTTTATGGGAATAACATAAGTCAACCCAATGATGTCACCCTAATATGAAAGGGCGCCCTAATGGAGGAGGATTCTTACTCGGATCAAAAGATTGAGGACTTGAGTCCGTTCATAGTTGTGTGACGGAGGTGTTTTTAACATAATCTTGCTGCTGTTACTTACACTGAAACCTGAGAAAAAACTCTCCAAACTTCAGTCAGGGGGCTAACATTGCTCATCCTGACCATACGGTCCTAAACACCTGAGTTTGGATCTGGAGAGTGATTGAGCATGAGAGTTTTTCAGTGACAGGGCTGTTTAATTTAACATGACAGCGGTTATTTGACATGGCATTTATGAACCGCTGTCAGTTCTCACAGCTCACTGTTCGGAGTCAGTTTAGGCATGCAATGACCATGTGGCCTAATGGATAAGGCGTCTGACTTCGGATCAGAAGACTGAGGGTTTGAGTCCCTTCGTGGTTGCAGTGGTGTATTTAATAGGACTTTCAGCAATGGCGGATTTTGTCACGCCTATGGCACCGGAAATAAATTTCTCCTGGTGCTGTCACTGTCAAATCCAGCAGGGACTTTAAACAACGGTGGATTTTTGATCAAAGTTTGTTAGCAAAGTAGTTAGTTCAGTGTGAACAGTAATTGTAACTGTGAGCGCTGATTTGTCCCACTCCCACTGGCAAAAAGGGGCAGATGTCATAGCTTTAGGGGAAATGGGAAACTGTTAATATTAGATTAAAATATTCAAATTTGTTGTCATTATGCCAAGTACAGGTACAGAGCATAACGAAAAAGAAATGTGCATCTTTTTAACAAACTTTATTTTGAACAATTCAATTATAAAAAGACATAAAATTTGACAATTAAAGCACACATCTAATCAGAGTGTGAACGAATGGTAAAGTGCATGGGAGTGTGCATCTATATACAGCATATGTGTGCTTTATATGCACAGCAGTAGAATAAAGACTAATGTACATGGGAATAAAAATAGATATCAATAGGGTATACAGAGAAATTAAGTACCGTATGCCATGCAAGGATGAGGGCAGAATATAGCCCACAGCAGAAAATAGTTCACTATGGTTTTATTCATTGAAATTTACATAGTATCCTGTATCTGTGAGAAAGGTTCGCTGAAATACATATGCCTTCGAATTCATAAAGGGTGATGATCACCCCATTATTTTAGTCATGTACAACTACTGTACGGTGGCTTAAACAGAAAAGCGTGAGGATAAACTCCTGTTACTAAGCGCAATTCAGGTAGAACATAATCGGTGTTTACCCATCCGTGTACAAGTCCCCACTTAGCCGATGTGTAGTGGTGTCATGTGACACTCTGCATGGTATGAAGCGGTTTTTTATTGTTTTTTTTTCCTCGGTAACACGACAAACTACTCGACAGCAGGTAGCCTGTGATACACCACACGTGTCACCGACAACCATTTGGAATGCACCGCATGCATAAAAGCGCAGGGCAATACATAGTTGGTGTACTGGAAGAAAGGCGTGGTTTCGTCTTGTGGGATGGTCAATGTCTGCTTCGATTAGGTCTACAATATAACGGTATGATTCTTTGGAAATTCTGTATCGCTTGACAAATTTCATGTCGCTATACTCTTCTAAAGGATTCGTCCTGTCTTTGAGAGCCCTCAATTCGGCATCTTGCCTTTGGTCAGCCATCTCTTCCTAGGCTATTTCAATTATGCGCAAGAGATCCATGGTCATATGTCCGGCCACACAAGCAAGCCAACAGAGAATTGGTAGCTTGTACACGAGATAAACAAGCCCCTTGGGACGATTAGAATTTCTTTTGTTACTTAGACAGGTGTGACTAACCATGTACGTTGGATAAACAGCAGCTGATCTGATCTCTCTTTATGAATTCGGGCCTAAATTTGTCCGCTCGATCATCACCTGTTTATACACTGTTTAGCCAAGTTAACCGTGATCAAGGGAAAAACACCCTTTATGAATTCGGGGGATAATGTTTAGTGTGTCACAATCAATTATAGAAAACATTTCATTTCAAAAATACAATGAAAACCATTAAATTCAATCATCTGAACCAAGCGTTGTAGTGACTACGTGAGATTGGTTCTTTCCCCATCAGTAGATCAGCCTGCTTACGGCAAGAACGCCGCACAACGGCTTAAGTCTCGATCAGCGGAGCGCAGACCTTTATCCGGGTGCCGTAGCCGTCGCAAAATCCGCCGTTGCTTAAAGTCCCTATTGTAGCGATAGTGAATTCAAGATAGTACTATAAAAGTCTGCTGACACTCTCTTAAGCTGTCCATACAATTCAAACACTGTAGTAAAAGGGCATTGACAATTGCATCAAAGTGTGGGCAGACTTGAGTGAAACTACCTTTGCTGCTTGTATCGCTACCCAACCTTTGTGGAATTCTATGATCTTCCCTTTCAGGTGTCACAATAGGAATACTTTCTTACCTATAACGGTGGCCATTTTAAGCTCCCTTGAGACCCCAACAACTCTATGACATCGTCCATTTAACTGTTTTTAATTCTATGGAGCTGATATAATGGAAACTGACTGTGCGATCGAATGGATAAGGTGTCAGTCCTTGGTTCAGAACATTAAAGAGACCCTTAACAATACTTTAGAGCGTGTGCATTTTAAAAGTAGCCAGCTGCTTCTTAAAAATTAACCTGTAAAAACATGAGGCTTCAATTAAAGGACTAGTATAACTCAACCTGACCATGTGACCTAATACATATGGCAAATAAAGGATAAGTTATATAACTTCGCTGCAGAATTTGAATAGTCAAAAAAGACGTCATATGCTCTAATGTCCAGAAAGGTTTCTTCAACCTCGATTGGATAACGTCATGAGGTAAAGGAGAGGTGTAAAGGGGAATTCATAACGGCTAAGGAAGACAACCGTGATGCTAAGACGATCCGAATGCATTTACTGGCCAACTTGATCATGCCATTCTTGCCCATCACGTTCCTTTTTTTTTTTGTGATTGCCCGTATGGATGGTCGTCACTTTGAATGGTTCTGCCACACTGAATGGCTGGATGGCGTTATCACCTTTGTTTTTATTAAGAATGCTTTTGTGTACCCTATGTCAAAGGTGATACGTTAGGAAGTATTGAAGAACCTTCCTTTACATTTACAAAATTCGAATACACTTATCGTGGCTGCCGTGTATATACTTCCAGCTCATTTTCTAGAAGTTAGCCACTTTCCGAGACAAAAACACTATTCAAACGGCCCTGATCTTCCAGATTTAGTGTTGGAGAACCTTCAAAAGGTGTTTCATGGAGGTGCTTGTTAATGTATCTTGCTGTATTTTCTAAATACTAACTTTCTTTAAATCTGGTGCTTGCTAATATGACCTGGTAGCTGTTTCCTCAAAAGAAACCCGACAAAGCACTTGGAACGTTTTGTTTATGAGAATAAAAAAACAATTCAGTCGTATGATGTGACCTAATATGAAGGGCACCTAATGGATAAATTCCTGACTTCGGATCTGAAGACTAAGGACCTTAGTCCCTTCTTGGTTCTTTGGCAGTTGTGTTTATATCATTTGCAAGCTGTTTTTTACGGTCCGATACATAGGGCACCTGATTTTGGATCGGGTAATTGAGCGCCTTGTTCATTAACAGAGCTTTTGAATGTAACATAGTTGTAGTAATGTCTGAAAGCAAAGTAATAGATGAGGTTTCTGACTTTGAGCCAGAAGATAGAGGATCTGAGTCCCTTCATAAGTGTTTTCGGTCCTGGTTTTTCATGTTATCTGGCTGTGGTTTTAGAGAGAAGCTTGACAAAACTCACAAAACTACTGTCAAGGGACAAGCAAAACTCAACCTGACCATGTGAACTAATACATCGGGCAAATATTGGATAAGTTAGCCGACTCAAGTATTAAGAATGACAGTTGGAGACCATTCATGGATGTTTAGTGGTGCTGCTTGTTAATGTCACTTTCCAGCTGTTTCTCGGACAAAAACTTTCTTTTAAGCTGGTGCTTGTTAACATGACTTGGTCACCGTTTCTGCAACAGAAACCTGAAACTAACACTCACAAGGCTTTGTTTATGGGAATAACATAAGTCAACCCAATGATGTCACCTAATATGAAAGGGCGCCTAATGGAGGAGGATTCTTACTCCGGATCAAAAGATTGAGGACTTGAGTCCGTTCATAGTTGTGTGACGGAGGTGTTTTTTAACATAATCTTGCTGCTGTTAACACTGAAACCTGAAAAAAACTCTCCAAACTTCAGTCAGGGGCTAACATTGCTCATCCTGACCATACGGTCTAAACACCTGAGTTTGGATCTGGAGAGTGATTGAGCATGAGAGTTTTTTCAGTGACAGGGCTGTTTAATTTAACATGACAGCGGTTATTTGACATGGCATTTATGAACCGCTGTCAGTTCTCACAGCTCACTGTTCGAGTCAGTTTAGGCATGCAATGACCACGTGGCCTAATGGATAAGGCGTCTGACTTCGGATCAGAAGACTGAGGGTTTGAGTCCCTTCGTGGTTGCAGTGGTGTATTTAATAGGGACTTTCAGCAATGGCGGATTTTTGTCATGCCTATGGCACCCTGGAAATAAATTTCTCCTGGTGCTGTCACTGTCAAATCCAGCAGGGACTTTAAACAACAGTGGATTTTGATCAAAGTTTGTTAGCAAAGTAGTTAGTTCAGTGTGAACAGTAATTGTAACTGTGAGCGCTGATTTGTCCCCTCCCACTGGCAAAAGGGGCAGATGTCATAGCTTTAGGGAAATGGGAAACTCTTAATATTAGATTAAAATATTCAAATTTGTTGTCATTATGCCAAGTACAGGTACAGAGCATAACGAAAAGAAATGTGCATCTTTTAACAAACTTTATTTTGAACAATTCAATTATAAAAAGACATAAAATTTGACAATTAAAGCACACATCTAATCAGAGTGTGAACGAATGGTAAAGTGCATGGGAGTGTGCATCTATATACAGCATATGTGTGCTTTATATGCACAGCAGTAGAATAAAGACTAATGTACATGGGAATAAAAATAGATATCAATAGGGTATACAGAGAAATTAAGTACCGTATGCCATGCAAGGATGAGGGCAGAATATAGCCCACAGCAGAAAATAGTTCACTATGGTTTTATTCATTGAAATTTACATAGTATCCTGTATCTGTGAGAAAGGTTCGCTGAAATACATATGCCCGAATTCATAAAGGGTGATGATCACCCCATTATTTTAGTCATGTACAACTACTGTACGGGTGGCTTAAACAGAAAAAGCGCGTGAGGATAAACTCCTGTTACTAGCGCAATTCAGGTAGAACATAACGGTGTTTACCCATCCGTGTACAAGTCCCCACTTAGCCGATGTGTAGTGGTGTCATGTGACACTCTGCATGGTATGAAGCGGTTTTTCCTGGCACATATTGCCTCGGTAACACGACAAACTACTCGACAGCAGGTAGCCTGTGATACACCACACGTGTCACCGACAACCATTTGGAATGCACCGCATGCATAAAAGCGCAGGGCAATACATAGTTGGTGTACTGGAAGAAAGGCGTGGTTTCGTCTTGTGGGATGGTCAATGTCTGCTTCGATTAGGTCTAGAATATAACGGTATGATTCTTTGGAAATTCTGTATCGCTTGACAAATTTCATGTCGCTATACTCTTCTAAAGGATTCGTCCCTGTCTTTGAGAGCCCTCAATTCGGCATCTTGCCTTTGGTCAGCCATCTCTTCCTAGGCTATTTCAATTATGCTTAAAGAGATCCATGGTCATATGTCCGGCCACACAAGCAAGCCAACAGAGAATTGGTAGCTTGTACACGAGATAAACAAGCCCCTTGGGACGATTAGAATTTCTTTTGTTACTTAGACAGGTGTGACTAACCATGTACGTTGGATAAACAGCAGCTGATCTGATCTCTCTTTATGAATTCGGGCCTAAATTTGTCCGCTCGATCATCACCTGTTTATACACTGTTTAGCCAAGTTAACCGTGATCAAGGGAAAAAACACCCTTTATGAATTCGGGGATAATGTTTAGTGTGTCACAATCAATTATAGAAAACATTTCATTTCAAAAATACAATGAAAACCATTAAATTCAATCATCTGAACCAAGCGTTGTAGTGACTACGTGAGATTGGTTCTTTCCCCGTAGTAGATCAGCCTGCTACGGCAAGGAAACGCCGCACAACGGGCTTAAGTCTCGATCAGCGGAGCGCAGACCTTTATCCGGTGCCGTGTCAAATGCAAATCCGCCGTTGCTTAAAGTCCCTATTGTAGCGATAGTGAATTCAAGATAGTACTATAAAAGTCTGCTGACACTCTCTTAAGCTGTCCATACAATTCAAACACTGTAGTAAAAGGGCATTGACAATTGCATCAAAGTGTGGGCAGACTTGAGTGAAACTACCTTTGCTGCTTGTATACGCTACCCAACCTTTGTGGAATTCTATGATCTTCCCTTTCAGGTGTCACAATAGGAATACTTTCTTACCTATAACGGTGGCCATTTTAAGCTCCCTTGAGACCCCAACAACTCTATGACATCGTCCCATTTAACTGTTTTTAATTCTATGGAGCTGATATAATGGAAACTGACTGTGCGATCGAATGGATAAGGTGTCAGTCCTTGGTTCAGAACATTAAAGAGACCCTTAACAATACTTTAGAGCGTGTGCATTTTAAAAGTAGCCAGCTGCTTCTTAAAAATTAACCTGTAAAAACATGAGGCTTCAATTAAAGGACTAGTATAACTCAACCTGACCATGTGACCCTAATACATATGGCAAATAAAGGATAAGTTATATAACTTCGCTGCAGAATTTGAATAGTCAAAAAAAGACGTCATATGCTCTAATGTCCAGAAAGGTTTCTTCAACCTCGATTGGATAACGTCATGAGGTAAAGGAGAGGTGTAAAGGGGAATTCATAACGGCTAAGGAAGACAACCGTGATGCTAAGACGATCCGAATGCATTTACTGGCCAACTTGATCATGCCATTCTTGCCCATCACGTTCCTTTGTTTTTTTGTGATTGCCCGTATGGATGGTCGTCACTTTGAATGGTTCTGCCACACTGAATGGCTGGATGGCGTTATCACCTTTGTTTTTATTAAGAATGCTTTTGTGTACCCTATGTCAAAGGTGATACGTTAGGAAGTATTGAAGAACCTTCCTTTACATTTACAAAATTCGAATACACTTATCGTGGCTGCCGTGTATATACTTCCAGCTCATTTTCTAGAAGTTAGCCACTTTCGAGACAAAAACACTATTCAAACGCGGCCCTGATCTTCAGATTTAGTGTTGGAGAACCTTCAAGGGTGTTTCATGGAGGTGCTTGTTAATGTATCTTGCTGTATTTTCTAAATACTAACTTTCTTTAAATCTGGTGCTTGCTAATATGACCTGGTAGCTGTTTCCTCAAAAGAAACCCGACAAAGCACTTGGAACGTTTTGTTTATGAGAATAAAGCAATTCAGTCGTATGATGTGACCTAATATGAAGGGCACCTAATGGATAAATTCCTGACTTCGGATCTGAAGACTAAGGACCTTAGTCCCTTCTTGGTTCTTTGGCAGTTGTGTTTATATCATTTGCAAGCTGTTTTTTACGGTCCGATACATAGGGCACCTGATTTTGGATCGGGTAATTGAGCGCGCCTTGTTCATTAACAGAGCTTTTGAATGTAACATAGTTGTAGTAATGTCTGAAAGCAAAGTAATAGATGAGGTTTCTGACTTTGAGCCAGAAGATAGAGGATCTGAGTCCCTTCATAAGTGTTTTTCCGGTCCTGGTTTTTCATGTTATCTGGCTGTGGTTTTAGAGAGAAGCTTGACAAAACTCACAAAACTACTGTCAAGGGACAAGCAAAACTCAACCTGACCATGTGAACTAATACATCGGGCAAATATTGGATAAGTTAGCCGACTCAAGTATTAAGAATGACAGTTGGAGACCATTCATGGATGTTTAGTGGTGCTGCTTGTTAATGTCACTTTCCAGCTGTTTCTCGGACAAAAAACTTTCTTTTAAGCTGGTGCTTGTTAACATGACTTGGTCACCGTTTCTGCAACAGAAACCTGAAACTAACACTCACAAGGCTTTGTTTATGGGAATAACATAAGTCAACCCAATGATGTCACCTAATATGAAAGGGCGCCTAATGGAGGAGGATTCTTACTCCGGATCAAAAGATTGAGGACTTGAGTCCGTTCATAGTTGTGTGACGGAGGTGTTTTTAACATAATCTTGCTGCTGTTACTTACACTGAAACCTGAGAAAAAAAACTCTCAAACTTCAGTCAGGGGGCTAACATTGCTCATCCTGACCATACGGTCTAAAAACACCTGAGTTTGGATCTGGAGAGTGATTGAGCATGAGAGTTTTTCAGTGACAGGGCTGTTTAATTTAACATGACAGCGGTTATTTGACATGGCATTTATGAACCGCTGTCAGTTCTCACAGCTCACTGTTCGAGTCAGTTTAGGCATGCAATGACCACGTGGCCTAATGGATAAGGCGTCTGACTTCGGATCAGAAGACTGAGGGTTCGAGTCCTTCGTGGTTGCAGTGGTGTATTTAATAGGGACTTTCAGCAATGGCGGATTTTGTCACGCCTATGGCACCCGGAAATAAATTTCTCCTGGTGCTGTCACTGTCAAATCCAGCAGGGACTTTAAACAACGGTGGATTTTGATCAAAGTTTGTTAGCAAAGTAGTTAGTTCAGTGTGAACAGTAATTGTAACTGTGAGCGCTGATTTGTCCCACTCCCACTGGCAAAAGGGGCAGATGTCATAGCTTTAGGGAAATGGGAAACTCTTAATATTAGATTAAAATATTCAAATTTGTTGTCATTATGCCAAGTACAGGTACAGAGCATAACGAAAAGAAATGTGCATCTTTTTAACAAACTTTATTTTGAACAATTCAATTATAAAAAGACATAAAATTTGACAATTAAAGCACACATCTAATCAGAGTGTGAACGAATGGTAAAGTGCATGGGAGTGTGCATCTATATACAGCATATGTGTGCTTTATATGCACAGCAGTAGAATAAAGACTAATGTACATGGGAATAAAAATAGATATCAATAGGGTATACAGAGAAATTAAGTACCGTATGCCATGCAAGGATGAGGGCAGAATATAGCCCACAGCAGAAAAAATAGTTCACTATGGTTTTATTCATTGAAATTTACATAGTATCCTGTATCTGTGAGAAAGGTTCGCTGAAATACATATGCCCGAATTCATAAAGGGTGATGATCACCCCATTATTTTAGTCATGTACAACTACTGTACGGGTGGCTTAAACAGAAAAAGCGCGTGAGGATAAACTCCTGTTACTAGCGCAATTCAGGTAGAACATAATCGGGTGTTTACCCATCCGTGTACAAGTCCCCACTTAGCCGATGTGTAGTGGTGTCATGTGACACTCTGCATGGTATGAAGCGGTTTTTCCTGGCACATATTGCCTCGGTAACACGGCAAACTACTCGACAGCAGGTAGCCTGTGATACACCACACGTGTCACCGACAACCATTTGGAATGCACCGCATGCATAAAAGCGCAGGGCAATACATAGTTGGTGTACTGGAAGAAAGGCGTGGTTTAAATCTTGTGGGATGGTCAATGTCTGCTTCGATTAGGTCTAGAATATAACGGTATGATTCTTTGGAAATTCTGTATCGCTTGACAAATTTCATGTCGCTATACTCTTCTAAAGGATTCGTCCTGTCTTTGAGAGCCCTCAATTCGCATCTTGCCTTTGGTCAGCCATCTCTTCCTAGGCTATTTCAATTATCGCAAAGAGATCCATGGTCATATGTCCGCCACACAAGCAAGCCAACAGAGAATTGGTAGCTTGTACACGAGATAAACAAGCCCCTTGGGACGATTAGAATTTCTTTTTTGTTACTTAGACAGGTGTGACTAACCATGTACGTTGGATAAACAGCAGCTGATCTGATCTCTCTTTATGAATTCGGGCCTAAATTTGTCCGCTCGATCATCACCTGTTTATACACTGTTTAGCCAAGTTAACCGTGATCAAGGGAAAAACACCCTTTATGAATTCGGGGATAATGTTTAGTGTGTCACAATCAATTATAGAAAACATTTCATTTCAAAAATACAATGAAAACCATTAAATTCAATCATCTGAACCAAGCGTTGTAGTGACTACGTGAGATTGGTTCTTTCCCCGTAGTAGATCAGCCTGCTTTCGGCAAGGAACGCCGCACAACGGCTTAAGTCTCGATCAGCGGAGCGCAGACCTTTATCCGGTGCCGTGGCCGTCGCAAAAATCCGCCGTTGCTTAAAGTCCCTATTGTAGCGATAGTGAATTCAAGATAGTACTATAAAAGTCTGCTGACACTCTCTTAAGCTGTCCATACAATTCAAACACTGTAGTAAAAGGGCATTGACAATTGCATCAAAGTGTGGGCAGACTTGAGTGAAACTACCTTTGCTGCTTGTATACGCTACCCAACCTTTGTGGAATTCTATGATCTTCCCTTTCAGGTGTCACAATAGGAATACTTTCTTACCTATAACGGTGGCCATTTTAAGCTCCCTTGAGACCCCAACAACTCTATGACATCGTCCATTTAACTGTTTTTAATTCTATGGAGCTGATATAATGGAAACTGACTGTGCGATCGAATGGATAAGGTGTCAGTCCTTGGTTCAGAACATTAAAGAGACCCTTAACAATACTTTAGAGCGTGTGCATTTTAAAAGTAGCCAGCTGCTTCTAAAAATTAACCTGTAAAAACATGAGGCTTCAATTAAAGGACTAGTATAACTCAACCTGACCATGTGACCTAATACATATGGCAAATAAAGGATAAGTTATATAACTTCGCTGCAGAATTTGAATAGTCAAAAAAGACGTCATATGCTCTAATGTCCAGAAAGGTTTCTTCAACCTCGATTGGATAACGTCATGAGGTAAAGGAGAGGTGTAAAGGGGAATTCATAACGGCTAAGGAAGACAACCGTGATGCTAAGACAATCCGAATGCATTTACTGGCCAACTTGATCATGCCATTCTTGCCCATCCGTTCCTTTGTTTTTTGTGATTGCCCGTATGGATGGTCGTCACTTTGAATGGTTCTGCCACACTGAATGGCTGGATGGCGTTATCACCTTTGTTTTTTATTAAGAATGCTTTTGTGTACCCTATGTCAAAGGTGATACGTTAGGAAGTATTGAAGAACCTTCCCTTTACATTTACAAAATTCGAATACACTTATCGTGGCTGCCGTGTATATACTTCCAGCTCATTTTCTAGAAGTTAGCCACTTTCCGAGACAAAAAAACACTATTCAAACGCGGCCCTGATCTTCAGATTTAGTGTTGGAGAACCTTCAAGGGTGTTTCATGGAGGTGCTTGTTAATGTATCTTGCTGTATTTTCTAAATACTAACTTTCTTTAAATCTGGTGCTTGCTAATATGACCTGGTAGCTGTTTCCTCAAAAGAAACCCGACAAAGCACTTGGAACGTTTTGTTTATGAGAATAAAGCAATTCAGTCGTATGATGTGACCTAATATGAAGGGCACCTAATGGATAAATTCCTGACTTCGGATCTGAAGACTAAGGACCTTAGTCCCTTCTTGGTTCTTTGGCAGTTGTGTTTATATCATTTGCAAGCTGTTTTTTACGGTCCGATACATAGGGCACCTGATTTTGGATCGGGTAATTGAGCGCGCCTTGTTCATTAACAGAGCTTTTGAATGTAACATAGTTGTAGTAATGTCTGAAAGCAAAGTAATAGATGAGGTTTCTGACTTTGAGCCAGAAGATAGAGGATCTGAGTCCCTTCATAAGTGTTTTCCGTCCTGGTTTTTCATGTTATCTGGCTGTGGTTTTAGAGAGAAGCTTGACAAAACTCACAAAACTACTGTCAAGGGACAAGCAAAACTCAACCTGACCATGTGAACTAATACATCGGGCAAATATTGGATAAGTTAGCCGACTCAAGTATTAAGAATGACAGTTGGAGACCATTCATGGATGTTTAGTGGTGCTGCTTGTTAATGTCACTTTCCAGCTGTTTCTCGGACAAAAACTTTCTTTTAAGCTGGTGCTTGTTAACATGACTTGGTCACCGTTTCTGCAACAGAAACCTGAAACTAACACTCACAAGGCTTTGTTTATGGGAATAACATAAGTCAACCCAATGATGTCACCTAATATGAAAGGGCGCCTAATGGAGGAGGATTCTTACTCCGGATCAAAAGATTGAGGACTTGAGTCCGTTCATAGTTGTGTGACGGAGGTGTTTTTAACATAATCTTGCTGCTGTTACTTACACTGAAACCTGAGAAAAAACTCTCTCCAAACTTCAGTCAGGGGGGCTAACATTGCTCATCCTGACCATACGGTCTAAACACCTGAGTTTGGATCTGGAGAGTGATTGAGCATGAGAGTTTTTCAGTGACAGGGCTGTTTAATTTAACATGACAGCGGTTATTTGACATGGCATTTATGAACCGCTGTCAGTTCTCACAGCTCACTGTTCGAGTCAGTTTAGGCATGCAATGACCACGTGGCCTAATGGATAAAGCGTCTGACTTGGAACAGAAGACTGAGGGTTCGAGTCCCTTCGTGGTTGTAGTGGTGTATTTAATAGGGACTTTCAGCAATGGCGGATTTTGTCACGCCTATGGCACCCGGAAATAAATTTCTCCTGGTGCTGTCACTGTCAAATCCAGCAGGGACTTTAAACAACTGTGGATTTTGATCAAAGTTTGTTAGCAAAGTAGTTAGTTCAGTGTGAACAGTAATTGTAACTGTGAGCGCTGATTTGTCCCCACTCCCACTGGCAAAAGGGCAGATGTCATAGCTTTAGGGGAAATGGGAAACTGTTAATATTAGATTAAATATTCAAATTTGTTGTCATTATGCCAAGTACAGGTATAGAGCATAAATCGAAAAGAAATGTGCATCTTTTTAACAAACTTTATTTTGAACAATTCAATTATAAAAAGACATAAAATTTTGACAATTAAAGCACTCATCTAATCAGAGTGTGAACGAATGGTAAAGTGCATGGGAGTGTGCATCTATATACAGCATATGTGTGCTTTATATGCACAGCAGAAATAAAGACTAATGTACATGGGAATAAAAATAGATATCAATAGGGTATACAGAGAAATTAATAGAATGCCATGCAAGGATGAGGGCAGAATATAGCCCCAGAAGCAGAAAATAGTTCACTATGGTTTTATTCATTGAAATTTACATAGTATCCTGTATCTGTGAGAAAGGTTTGCTGACAATGCGACATAAAGGGTGATGATCACCCCCATTATTTTAGTCATGTACAACTACTGTACGGTGGCTTAAACAGAAAAGCCGCAGATGAGGATAAACTCCTGTTACTAGCGCAATTCAGGTAGAACATAATCGGTGTTTAATGCATCCATCCGTACAAGTCCCCACTTAGCGATGTGTAGTGGTGTCATGTGACACTCTGCATGGTATGAAGCGGTTTTCCTGGCACATATTGCCTCGTAACACGACAAACTACTCGACAGCAGGTAGCCTGTGATACACCACATGCATGTCACCGACAACCATTTGGAATGCACCGCATGCATAAAAATCGCGGGGCAATACATAGTTGGTGTACTGGAAGGGGAAAAATTTAAATTTTTGGGAAAGTTTAGTTTCCCCTAATTTTTCCCCTTTTTTTTAAAAAAACCCCAAAAAATTTAAATTTTTAACCCGCGGACAGGAATTTTCCCCGAAGTACCCTTTCGGGAAAAGAAAGGTTAAGCTCATAGGAGGAACCCTTTTTTGGGGGGGTTTGGGTCCGCCCGTTTAAAAACCCTTTGTCGAAAATTTTTAAGTTTTCTTAAAATCCACCTTTTAAAGGGCCCCCTAAATTTAAAAGTGTGGGATTAAAAACCTTTTCCCAAAAAAATTTTTTTTTTCGGGCAAAAAAGGGGTTTCCCTTAATTTTTAGGGAACAAAAATCTCTTCCTTAAAGTTTTAAAAATTTAACCCAAAAGGGGCCTTCTTTTAATAGGGTTAAAATGGGACAAATTTTAAAATTTTTAGGCAGGGCTTTTTAAAAAAATTAAAATTAAAAAAAATTTTTTAAAAGTTAAAAAACCCCTAAATTAATGAAAAAGAGCCCAATTTTAAAAAAAATAAAAATTAAGGAAAAAAAAAATTTGATTATCTTGGGAAAGGGGGTTTTAAAAAATTTATTTTTGGCCAAAGGGGTTTTAAAATCTTTTACCAAAAAGGGGGGGAAAAGGGTTTTTTGGGGAAAAATGTTCCCCCGAATTTAAAAATTTTTGGGGATTTCACCCTTTCCCCGGGGTTTTTTTTTTTTGGGTTTTGGAAAAAATTTGAAGTTTAAAAATTAAAATTTTTAAGAAAACTTTGGGGGTTTTACCCCAAAATTTTTGAAAAAAAAAAACCCCCATTTCAAAAAAATTAAACCCAAGGGGCCCGGGGGGGGTTATGACAAAAAAACCCAAAATGCTATCCGCTTTTTGGGAAACCCCCGGGTTTAAAGTTTTTTAATAAAAATTTTTTTTCCTAAAAAAAAAAATTGCCCAAAAATAACCCCCTTTTTTTTTAAAAAAAAAGTTTTTTGGAAAAGAAACAAAATGGGGCCCAAAAGGGGCCCTTTTTTTTTATTAAAACCTTTTTTTTGGGGGTTTATTGTTTTATTTGGGGAAAAAAAAGGGGTTTCCCAAAGCCCCTTTCCCCTTTTTTTTTTTCGGTTTTTAAAGTAAAAATTTTTCCCCCGGGGAAAGGGGGGAAAATCTACAAAAAGGGAAAAGTTTCAAATTTTTGGCCTCATTTAAAAGGGGTTTTAGGGGCTTGGGAAAAATTTTTTTGGGGCAAAATTTTCCCTTTGGCTAAAATGGGAATTTTTGGTTCTGGGTTTTTTTTTAATTTTTTAAAATTTTGTTTTTCCCCAAAATTCCCCAGGTTTTTAAAAATTTTTTTTCAAAAAATTTGGAAACCCCCCCAAAAAAGAAAAAAAGGGGCTTTTAAAAAAAACTTAACCCCTGATTTTTTTTTGGGGGGGGGAAAATTTTTTTAAAAAATGAACTGGGCCCATGTTTGGGCCATTTTTTTAAAATTTTTTTATTCAAGTTTTAAAAAAAACACTTTAAAAGGGGGGAATGGAGCCAAAAAATTTAAAACCCTTTTTTTAAAAATTATGGGTTTTTAAAAAATTTTTAAAAAAGGGTTATGACTTTAATTTTTTCCCCCAAGGGGGCTTTGGAAAAAAACCCTTTTGGGTTAATTTATTTGGGGGCTTCCAAAAAATTTGGGGGTTTGGGGTTTTTTAAAAACCCTTATTTTAAATATTAAAAAACTAAAAAATTTTTTAAAACCCAAAACAACAAACTTTTAAAAAAGGGTTTATTGATAAAGTTTTTTAAATAGGCCCTTCGTATTAATAAAGATTTTAAACCCCCAAAAAAAACAAATAAATTTTAAAAAAAAGTTTTAAAATTTATTTTTGAAACCCCCCTCCGATTAAAAAATTTTTTTAAAATTTAAAAATTTAAAAAAAAAAATTTTTTATTGCAAACTTAAAGGGGAAAAAAACCCGGGGGGAAAAAACCCCTCCTAAAGGTTTTAAAAAAAAAAAAAAAAAAATTTAAAAAGAATTTTAAATAAAGGAAAAAAGGGTTTTTTCCCGGGGGAATAAACCCCCAAAAAAAAGGGGCACCCAAATTAAAAAATTTTTTCATGTCCAAAGGAAAAGGGTTAAAGGGTTTAAAAGGGGGAAACCCGGGGGGCAATTCCTTCTTTGGAAAAAACCCCTTCCCTTTTTTTTTTTTTTTCCCCTTTTTAAAAAGGGTTTCTCCCCCGAAGCCCCATTGCCCCTTTTTTTTTATTTTCCCTTCAGGTATCTTTTTTAATATTTCCCCCAAAAAAAAAAAATTCCTTTTTCCCCGGTAAAACCCCAAAACCTTTTTTAATTAGGGCTCAAAAAATCAAAGGGTGAAAAAAAGGGGGTTTCCTTTTGGGGGGGCCCCTGTCCTTTATTGTTACCCCCAAAAAATTTTTTTAAATTTTTTCCCTTTTTTTAAAAATTTGCCTTTTTAAAAAACCCAAGCTTTTTTTTTAAAAAAAAAAACCATTTAATTACCCCCAAAAAAGGGGGGAAAAAAAGGGGCCCCAAATTAGCCTTTCCCCCCCTTGGAAAAAACTTTTTTTGGGGGGAAAGGGGCCCTTAAAAAGTTTTTCCCTTTTTAAAAAACCAAAAAGTCATTTAAATTTTTAAAAATTAGAAAATTTTTTTTGGGGTAAGGGGAACCCCTTATAAAATTTTTTTTTTTCAACCCCTTTTTTTTTTTTTCAAAAAAAAAATTTTAAAAAAAACCCGCCATTTCTTAAAACCCCTTTTTAAAACCCCGGGGAAATTAACCATTAGGAAGGGTTTTGGGGAAAAACCCCCAAATCCCCAAAAAAAAACCCAAATTTTTTAAAATTAAAAAATTTTTCCCAAAAAATTTAAAAAAAAAACTTTTTAAAAAAAATAAAAAATCAACCCCAAAAAGGGATTTGAAAAATTTGGAAGTTTTAAAATTTAAAATTTAGCCCCCCGGTTTAAAAGGTTTTTTAACCATTGGGGCCTTTTTTCCCAAAACCGAAAAACCCATTAAGGGGAAAAAAAGCCATTTTTTTTTGGTTTTTTTGGGTGATTGGGGTGGTTCTTTGTTAAAAATAAGGGATGGGGGTTTTTTAAAAAACTTTTAAAAAACCCAAAATGGGTTTTTGGAAAAAAAAAACTCCCCTTAATTTTAAAAAAAAATGGGTGGGTTTTTGTTTTTAATTTTTAAAAGGGAATTTTCAACAAAAATTTTTTTCGGTTCCCGATAAAAATTTTTTAAGGGTTCATGGGGGAAACCCGGGGTTTTTTTAAAAATTTTTCTTTACATTTTTACCTTTTTTCCCCCTTTTTTCCCAAAGGGGGCAAATTTTAAGGGGGGTAAGGGGAAAATTTTTTCTTTTTTTAAATCTTTTTCCAAAAAAAATTTTTTTTTTAAAAAATTTTTTTTTTTTCATAAAACCCCCATTTACAAAAAAAGGGGGTTTAAAAAAAAAGGAAAAAATTTCCTTCCCCGGTTTAATTTTAAAGGGGAAAAAATTTTTTTTTTTTAAATTTTGGTTTTTTTAAAAATTTTTTTAAAAAAGGTTCAAATAAAAATTTTAAAAAAAAACCCCCCATGGTTTTTTTAAAAAAAGGTTGTATTTATTTAAAAAAAGGGGGGGAAAAATTCCATAAAAAAGGGTTTTCCCTTTTTTTTTCATTTTTAAAAATTTTAAAAATGTTTTTAAAAAAGGGTTTAAAAACCCTTTTAAACCCAATTGGGGGTTTTTTAACCCCCCTTGGCCCCAAAAAAAAGGGGTTTAAAAAATTTGGGGGGAAAATTTTCCGAAATAAATTGGTCCCCAATTTTTTTTCCCCTTTTTTTTTTTTTCCCCTTTTGGGGAAAAAAAAACCCCCTAAAGGGGGGCCCCCCCTTTTAAAATCCAGCAGGCTTTAAACAACTGTGGATTTTTGATCAAAGTTTGTTAGCAAAGTAGTTAGTTCAGTGTGAACAGTAATTGTAACTGTGAGCGCTTGATTTGTCCCACTCCCACTGGCAAAAGGGCAGATGTCATAGCTTTAGGGAAATGGGAAACTGTTAATATTAGATTAAAATATTCAATTTGTTGTCATTATGCCAAGTACAGGTACAGAGCATAACGAAAAGAAATGTGCATCTTTTAACAAACTTTATTTTGAACAATTCAATTATAAAAAGACATAAAATTTGAAGTTAAAGCAACACATCTAATCAGAGTGTGAACGAATGGTAAAGTGCATGGGAGTGTGCATCTATATACAGCATATGTGTGCTTTTATATGCACAGCAGTAGAATAAAGACTAATGTATATGGGAATAAAAATAGATATTAATAGGTATACAGAGAAATTAAGTACTGATGCTATGCAAGGATGAGGGCAGAATATAGCCCACAGCAGAAAATAGTTCACTATGGTTTTATTCATTGAAATTTACATAGTATCCTGTATCTGTGAGAAAGGTTCGCTGAAATACATATGCTCGATTCATAAAGGGTGATGATCACCCCATTATTGTTAGTCATGTCAACTACTGTACGGTGGCTTAAACAGAGGCCGCGTGAGGATAAACTCCTGTTACTAGCGCAATTCAGGTAGAACATAACGGTGTTTACCCATCCGTGACAAGTCCCCACTTAGCCGATGTGTAGTGGTGTCATGTGACACTCTGCATGGTATGAAGCGTTTTTCCTGGCACATATTGCCTCGGTAACACGACAAACTACTCGACAGCAGGTAGCCTGTGATACACCACACGTGTCACCGACAACCATTTGGAATGCACTGCATGCATAAAAGCGCAGGGCAATACATAGTTGTGTACTGAAGAAAGGCGGTTTCGCGGATGGTCATGTCCTTGATAGTCACAATATCGGATGCTGAAAACGCTGAATTTAGCGCAATTCTAGGAAGCTAGCATCTGTTGGACCACTCTTCAATAGCAGGATCTGTCAAGTGACTTAGCTGTACGTAAAAACCTCGAAGATTTTGTGAGGTGTACTAAATGCGTGATCACAGTATCTGACTTTATGAATCGGAATTGCCGCATATACCTGTTACTGTTCCTCTTCAAAATACAAGAAACCATTAACAATCATCTGAACCAAGGAGTACTCGGAGATTGGTTTTTCCTAGAGATCAGCCTGTTGAGAACGCCGACAACGTTAAGTCTCGATCAGCGGAGCGCAGACCTTTATCCGGTGCCGTAGCTGCCAAAATCCGCCGTTTAAAGTCCCTATTGTAGCGATAGTGAATTCAAGATAGTACTATAAAGTCTGCTGACACTCTCTTAGCTGTCCATACAATTCAAACACTGTAGTAAAAGGGCATTGACAATTGCATCAAAGTGTGGGCAGACTTGAGTGAAACTACCTTTGCTGCTTGTATACGCTACCCAACCTTTGTGGAATTCTATGATCTTCCCTTTCAGGTGTCACAATAGGAATACTTTCTTACCTATAACGGTGGCCATTTTAAGCTCCCTTGAGACCCAACAACTCTATGACATCGTCCCATTTAACTGTTTTTAATTCTATGGAGCTGATATAATGGAAACTGACTGTGCGATCGAATGGATAAGGTGTCAGTCCTTGGTTCAGAACATTAAAGAGACCCTTAACAATACTTTAGAGCGTGTGCATTTTAAAAGTAGCCAGCTGCTTCTAAAATTAACCTGTAAAAACATGAGGCTTCAATTAAAGGACTAGTATAACTCAACCTGACCATGTGACCTAATACATATGGCAAATAAAGGATAAGTTATATAACTTCGCTGCAGAATTTGAATAGTCAAAAAAGACGTCATATGCTCTAATGTCCAGAAAGGTTTCTTCAACCTCGATTGATAACGTCATGAGGTAAAGGAGAGGTGTAAAGGGAATTCATAACGGCTAAGGAAGACAACCGTGATGCTAAGACAATCCGAATGCATTTACTGGCCAACTTGATCATGCCATTCTTGCCCATCACGTTCTTTGTTTTTTGTGATTGCCGTATGGATGGTCGTCACTTTGAATGGTTCTGCCACACTGAATGGCTGGATGGCGTTATCACCTTTTTTTATTAAGAATGCTTTTGTGTACCCTATGTCAAAGGTGAACGTTAGGAAGTATTGAAGAACCTTCCCTTTACATTTACAAAATTCAATACACTTATCGTGGCTGCCGTGTATATACTTCCAGCCATTTTCTAGAAGTTAGCCACTTTCCGAGACAAAAACACTATTCAAACGCTGCCCTGATCTTCAGATTTAGTGTTGGAGAACCTTCAAGGGTGTTTCATGGAGGTGCTTGTTAATGTATCTTGCTGTATTTTCTAAATACTAACTTTCTTTAAATCTGGTGCTTGCTAATATGACCTGGTAGCTGTTTCTCAAAAGAAACCCGACAAAGCACTTGGAACGTTTTGTTTATGAGAATAAAGCAATTCAGTCATGATGTGACCTAATAGAAGGGCACCTAATGGATAAATTCTGACTTGGATCTGAAGACTAAGGACCTTAGTCCCTTCTTGGTTCTTTGGCA
>JAFJMP010000219.1:0-24879 GCA_029692085.1 Gymnothorax javanicus | reverse complement strand
TGTATTTGCACACTCCCATGGACTTTACCATTCGTTCACACTCTGATTAGATGTGTGCTTTTAATTATCCAAATTTCATGTCTTTTTATAATTGAATTGTTCAAAATAAAGTTTATTAAAAAGATGCATTTCTTTTCATTATGCTCTGTACCTGTAGTTGGCATAATGACAATGAATTTGAATATTCTAATCTAATATTGACAGTTTCCCATTTCCCCTAAAGCTATGCCATCTGCCCCTTTTGCCAGTGGGAGTGGGACAAATCAGGGATCACAGTAGGTTACAGTTACGATTACTGTTCTAACTGAACTATCTACTTTGCTAACAAACTTTGACCAAAATCCACCGCTGTTTAAAGTCCCTGCTGGATTTGACTGTGACAGCACCAGCGTCAGGAGAGATTGATTTCCAGGTGCCATAGGCATCGCAAAATCCGCTATTGCTGAAAGTGCCTATAAAATACACAACTGCAACCACAAAGGGACTTGAACCCTCAGTCTTCTAATCTGAAGTCAGACACCTTATCCATTAGGCCACATGGTCATTGCATGACTAAACTGACTCCGAATTGTGAGCTGTGAGAACTGACAGCGGTTCATAAATGCCATGTCAAATAACCGCTGTCATGTTAAATTAAACAGCCCTGTCATTGAAAAACTCTCATACTCAATCACTCTCCAGATCCAAACTCAGGTGTTTAGACCGTACGGTCAGGATGAGCAATGTTAGCCCCTTGACTGAAGTTTGCTGACTTTTTTTCTCAGGTTTCAGTGTAAGTAACAGCAGCAAGATTATGTTAAAAAACACCTCCGTCACACAACTATGAACGGACTCAAGTCCTCAGTCTTTTGATCCGGAGTCAGATTCCTCCTCCATTAGGCGCCCTTTCATATTAGGTGACATCATTAGGTTGACTTACGTTATTCCCATAAACAAAGCCTTGTGAGTGTTCATTTCAGGTTTCTGTTGCAGAAACAGTGACCAAGTCATGTTAACAAGCACCTGCTTTAAAGAAAGTTTTTGTCCAAGAAACAGCTGGCAAGTGACATTAACAAGCAGCAGCACTAAACATCCATGAATGGTCTCCAACTGTCATTCTTAATACGTGACTCAGCTAACTTACCCAATATTTGCCCGATGTATTAGTTCACATGGTCATTTTGAGTTTTGCTTTTCCCTTGACAGTAGTTTTGTGAGTTTTGTCAAGCTTCTCTCAAAAACCGCAGCCAGATAACATGAAAAACCAGGACCGGAAAACACTTATGAAGGGACTCAGATGCTCAATCTTCTGGCTCAAAGTCAGAAACCTCATCTATTAGTTTGCTTTCATACATTACAACTACTATGTTACATTCAAAAGCTCTGTTATTGAACAAGGCATGCTCAATTACCTGATCCCAAATCAGGTGCCCTGTGTATCGGACCGTAAAAAACGGCTTGCAAATATATAAACACAACTGTCAAACAACCAAGAAGGGACTCAGGTCCTTAGTCTTCAGATCCAAAGTCAGGAATTTATCCATTAGGTGCCCTTCATATTAGGTTACATCATACGACTGAATTGTTTTATTCTCATAAACAAAACGTTCAAGTGCTTTGTCTGGTTTCTTTTGATGAAACAGCTTCCAGGTCATAGTAACAAGCACCAGCTTTAAAGAAAGTTTGTATTTAGGCAATACAGCAAGAAACATTAACAAGCACCTCCATGAAACACCCTTGAAGGTTCTCAAACACTAAATCTGAAGATCAGGGCTGCGTTTGAATAGTGTTTTTTTGTCTCTAGAAAATGAGCTAACTATTCTAGAAAATGAGCTGGAAGTATATACACGGCAGCCATGATAAGTGTGTTTGAATTTTGTAAATGTAAAGGAAAGGTGCTTCAATGCTTCCTAACGTATCACCTTTGACATAGGGTACACAAAACCATTCTTCATAAAAACAAAGGTGATAACGCCATCCAGCCATTCAGTGTGGCAGAACCATTTCATATGACGACCATCCATACTGGCAATCACAAAAAACAAAGGAACGTGATGGGCAAGAATGGCATGATCAAGTTGGCCAGTAAATGCATTCGGATTGTCTTACTCTTCCTTCGCCGTTATGAATTCCCTTTAGACCTCTCCTTTACCTCATGACATTATCCAATCGAGGTTGAAGAAACGTTTTTGGAAATTAGAGCATATGACGTCTTTTTTTGACTATTCCAATTCTGCAGCGAACTTATATAACTTATCCTTTATTTGCCATATATATTAGGTCACATGGTCAGGTTGGGTTGTACTAGTCCTTAAATTGAAGCCTCATGGTTTTTCAGGTTAATTTTAAAGACACAGCTATGTTTCACTCAAGTCTGCTCACACTTTGACGCAATTCTCAATGCCCTTTTACTACAGTGTTTGAATTGTATGTGTGAGGAAGTCTGACCTCGTGGACTAGTATGGGTTGGTACACTATGAAATGATTCCGGCTAGAGAATCCATTGTCTGATGAAAGTTTGGGAAATAATGGTACATACAAGAGCCGCTTAAATTGTGATGGTATATCTGTGGGTGTGTGGTCTGCAATAAACATAAAAAAAAAAACCGTCATGAGTTTTTTTACTGAATCTAATAGCACATGCTTCTGCTAACTATACATTGTGAACTTAAGGACAATGATATTTCACAGATTATCCCACAGGTCTGAACATAAACAGTTGCAGAGGGAAATAATTAAGTTTCAATTCGACAAATAATAACGCATCAACTGATTACAATTACTCTGTTCAGTTTGCAAATATGCTATCCAAGCAACATAAACAGTTAACAGCGTCACTGCAGTAAATATTCGCATGTTAGCTTACAAACCATTAGCTCCATCCACTACTACTTGAACTAGAAACAATTAAGCTAACAAGCATGGTCGGCAAATACACTCATACAATGCGGCAACGAACCAAAGGCAGAACATGACAACCAAACGGTTATTTAAGCGAAATATGCGTAAATAGATGTTATGGCTTACATATCTGTCCGTTACGCACACATAGGGTTTATGCAGTCAGTATCTCTGCTGGTGGTTTCCGTCACGTCGGCAGGAAACTTCGCTCCTTAATTACTGCATTCATGTCGGCTAAACTTCGCTTTTGTTTTCAGTGACTATTTCCGTGTGCTTGTTGAAGCAGGCGCGTGTTGCACTGAAGAGAGGCAAACGGAGCATGCTCATGACGTCACCTCATTAAAGCAAGACTGGCAGGCTTTCGTACACAGCCGCCCCCAACTGTCGAGCTGGGCAGTTGAATAACAGGGAGAAAGTCTAGCCAGTAGCCTCCTGATCTTCAGTGTCCTCAAGGAGTGGAAGTGAGATGAGTCGCGCTACTGGGCGTCCATATGTTCGGTTCTTCACCTGAACTGTAGCTGTTCTAATCGCCCATCCTCTCCCAGGTAAGTGTGAGTGACCTTACCTACAGGCCATGATGCCCGAGGAAGTTGTGGATCCACAATCAGAACTACGTCCCCCACAGCAGGTGCCTTAGCGTCCTTACGCCACTTTGTGCGTTCCTGTAACCCTGGCAGATAATGCCGGATGAAGGACGACCAGAAATTATCCGCTAGTGCCTGGCTGTGCCTCCAGCGTCTTCTTCCCAGGTCACGGGGTCGAGATTACCTGGGCAAGTGACGAGTCATGCCGGCCCATAAGGAGGAGATTTGGCGTGACTGGGTCTAGGTCCATGGCATCGGAGGACAAGTAACCCAGAGGTTTGGCGTTCATGATGCCTTCAACTTCGACCAGCATTGTTTGTAGGACAGGTTCTGGAACAGTCTGGTCCTGAGGACTACTCGCAGTGCTGTCTTGATTGATTTGACTTCCCTCCCAGGTTCCACCGAAGTGTGGTGCATTGGGAGGATTGAAGCAAAACTGAATCTGGTGCTCAGCGAGTCTGTCCCTCAGCTGAGGAGACATGGATACTACAGCTTCCCGCAGTTCCCGTTCTCCACCGACAAAGTTGGTGCCGTTGTCCATGAGGAGTTCAAAGGGCTTGCCTCGCCGGGCAATGAATCGCCTGAGGGACATCAAAAAGGCGTCTGTGTCCAAACTCTCCAGCAGATCTAGGTGCACTGAGCGAGTAGTCATACATTTATAGACTATACCCCATCTCTTTTCAGCCCGGCGACCGATTTTAATCTGAAACGGACTAAAACAGTCCACTCCGGCTGAATAGAAAGGAGGCTTGTAGAGTCGAAGCCTAGCAGATGGGAGGTTGGCCATCTTCGGAATAGCAGGCTTCGCTTTCCATCTTCGACATTCGAAGCATGAATGTTGATGTTTTCTTATGGCTTCTCTCCCTCGCAGGATCCAAAATCTGCGTCGGAGCTCCGCAAGTACTCTTTCAGGCCCCGGGTGAAGGAGAGACTCATCCATGTCCTGAATTAGCAGTTTAGTCACAGGGTTATTCGGCTCCAATATGACAGGGTGAATCATGTCCATCTCCAGCGTTTCTGCATGCCGCAGTCGCCCACCGACCCTGAGTAGTCCTGTGGCCTTATCAAGTTCTGGAGAGAGGGCATGAGTCGGCTGTCGGATGGTAGTGGATGATCAGACTTAAGGGCCTTCAGTTCCTCTGGGAAAGAATCTCCTTGAGACTTCAACAGCAGGAGCTTCTCAGCAAGTAGAAAATCAGTTGCTTTACAGGACGTGCTGGCGTCTTTGCTGGCCGCCCCGTGAAGGGACCTGGCTGTTTCCTGAAGAAGCTGTTTCCATGTAGGGAACTTACTGGCGTCAGGTAGTGGAGAAGACGAGGCACTGGAGATGGTTCCCATGAAGGTGGATTTCCTCAGCTCTGTGATGTCGGGCTCCGTCTCAACAGAAGGCATAGTCGGCCACTGTTCAGTTGGTAGGTAGAGGAAGTCTGGGCCTCGGCTCCATCGATGAGAGTGTGTCATCTCTTCCAGGCTCAGTCCTCGGGTTATGTCATCCGCAGGATTATTTGCAGAGTTGACATAACGCCACTGTGTAGGATCAGTCAGGGTCTGGATCTCGGTGACCCGGGTTCCGACGAACACCTTATATCGACAGGACTCCGACTTAATCCACTGTAGCACTGTGGTCGAATCGGACCACAGGGTGGTGTGCTCAAGAGGGACAGTAAGCTCTGTTTGAATCTGCCTGGCAAGCTGTGCCCCGGTGAGTGCTGCACTCAACTCTAGCCAGGGTATGGAGAGTTGCTTTTTCGGTGCAACGCGTGATCTTGCAAGAACGAAAGACACGTGAATCTGCTGGTTATCATCAATTGTCTGCAGATAAGCGACAGACCCATAGGCACGTTCCGAAGCATCACAGAATATGTGCAGGCATCTGGTGGCTGTGACAGTGTCAGCAGACTGTGGAGCATAGGTGCGGGGCAGTTTGAGGTGTAGCAGATTGAGAATTTCCAGCTCCCAGCTCTGCCATTTGTCCAGCAGGTTCTGTGGTCGAATGGTCTCATCCCACCCAACATCTGCCTTCCACAGGTCTTGGATGAGCACCTTACAGGTCGTAGTGAATGGCACGATGTAGCCAAGTGGGTCATAGAGTTTAGCCAGAACACTGTACACGTTTCGGAGAGTGGGTGTAGACACTTCGGTCGAACAATGCTGGTAACCAAGTGTGTCATTGAGACAATCCCATCGTAGTCCCAAGGCTGGCTCTAGAAGGTCATTACAAGATTTCGACAACCACAACTCACTGCTTGCTGACCGGGCCTCAGGGGGCAGGTGTTCAATGACCTCTGGGACATTGCTCGCCCATTGCCTGATCTCAAAGCCCCCTTTTTTGAGCAGTTGTCGCAGACCGTCAATCAGGGCCCTGGCTTCTCCAGCTTCACGGGTGCTGTGCAGGCAGTTGTCCACGTAGAATGAGCGTTCAATCACTTCCACGAGCGCAGAGTCTGCCAGTACTTGGTCCTTCACGTGCTGCTGCAAGGCATAAACTGCACAGCAGGGACTGCACGTTGTACCAAACGGCAGCACCTGCCATTCAAAGATGTTTGGTTCCTGGGTCCTCTGCATATCCCGCCAAAGGAATCGGAGCAGCGGCTTGTCACTGGGCAATAAGCAGATCTGGTGAAACATTGACTTAATGTCTCCGCTTACTGCTACAGCATGCTGGCGGAACCTCAGTAGGACACCAATCATGGATGGGCCCAGAGTTGGTCCTGGCAGGAGTTCATTGTTGAGCGACTGGCCATAGTAGGAGAAGGAACAGTTAAAGACGATCCTGTCCTTTCCGTTATGGTGTACCATATGATGTGGTATGTACCATGACTCTGTTGTCAGTGCAGCTTCCTCCGAAGAGATCTTTGCCACGTAGCCTGCTTGTACAAGTTTGTTCATTTCCCGACAGTAAGCCTCTGCCTTACTGGGATCCTTAGTCAGCCTCCGCTCAGTGCTGCGTAAACTTGGCAGTACAGCTTCCTTAGGAGCATGTAAAGTGGTAGATGGGTGACGTCGCAGCAGGGGGGTAGCATAACGCTGAATACCATCGACGTCTACTCGTTCAGAGGCTGTCTGAAGAAGGCTGATCGCTTGCTGATCCTGCTTGGAACGAGAGGCTGTCTTCTCACTCACATAAGGAAGTGTGTCAATTTGCCAAAGGCGTTCCACGTTCCGGAGAAGTTCTGTGGTTGGGGACACGGTAGTGGTGTGCAAACACGAAGACTGAGTTGACGGGAGTTGCATGAAGCCAGTGGGACCCTGGAGAGTCCAGCCAAATTTGGTGCAGATGGCTATAGGCCCACCAGCAGGTCCTGAACGCACTGGCTGTGTTGGGTTTAGCAGGTGTGGCACATCTGAACCGATGAGGAGGAGTGGTTGGGCACGATGAATGGAGGGCAATGACAATCCCTTGAGATGGTCGTAGCATTTCTGTAGAGCGGCTACTGGGTAAGTGTGCTCAGATAAACTCAAGCTGTCAGCGGTAAAAGCTTGGTCAATCCAGTACTTCTTACTGGGCTTACATAGTGGAGAAATATGCAGGCTGACTGAGGCACCCTGGAGCTCGATCACTTCCTGCTGGACAGTCCTCAGGTGGAGTGTTTCCGACTGTTTGACAAGTTGCAACTGCTCTACGGCTTCTGGCAGGACAATCGTTCTCTCAGAGCCATCGTCGAGCACGGCGTATGTCTCTAAGGAGCGGTCGCCATGGTGAAGAAGAACCTTGACCACCTTAAGCATTACCTTCTGTGGACGACTGGGTCGGTTGAGGTACACCTTGGAGCCAGAGCTACTCACCATCAGGACTTTCTGGGACGTCTCCTGTACTGCCTCGTGCAGTACTGTGAGATGTAACTCCTTGCATGTCTTGCACGGTCGCTTAAGAGTGCATGCAGTGGCTTTGTGATTACGACCGCATTTCCAACATCGGTCACCTTCTTTGATCCACTTCATGATCTCGGCAGTGTTGAGCTTCTTGAACTCTGAGCACGAGTTTAGATAGTGGTCCTTATTGTTGCAAAATGGGCAATAAGGTTTGGGTTTATAAGGAGAAGAAGATTGCTTCGGGTGACTAAGTTCTTCAGAGGCTGATGAGTCGCCAGTACAAAGGAGAACAGCTGCTGCCTTCTCTTTGGGACGTGTGCTATACTGTTCTCTCTTAGTTGGTACAGGTGCCCCCGCTTGATAGAGGTAGGTGGCTTGACTAGCCAGACGTTTAGCTTGAGCTTTCATCTGCAGCCATGTTGCAAGATCTTGCAGGGTGTAGGTCAGGTCTGTGCCTGTCTGGAGAATACCACGGCAGAGGCAGTACTCCACAAATCCATCTCTGTGTGCAGGGGGCATTTTACTCAGGAGGCGGTCAACGTGGGATCCACACTTGAGTTCAAATCCACCATGCCCCTCCAAAGTCTGAAGCATGCCCACCAGAGACTGGACGGAAAGTGCAAAGTTGTCAAATGCTTCTGCATCTCCAGATCTAATGGCGGGGGAGTTGAGTATGGCTCCCAATTCACTCTGCGCCAGCTGCCTTGGCTGGCCATACTTATCCTGCAGGGCGCGGAGAGCAGCTGTGTATGGCCTGGGGTCATACATGAATGATTTTGCCAGTTGAAGGGCGCTTGGAAGTTTAAGCTGTCCCAGTAGCACCTGATATTTATAATGTTCACTCAGATGCTGGTGATCATTCATCAGATTGTCAAGAGCCATTTTTAGCAGTGCAAAATCGCTCTCTCGTCCACTTTCGAAGACAGGAAGTTTTGGCTTGGGAATGCCGTAAGAGGAAGCAATTAGGGTCTCCATTCCGGGATAAGGCCAGGGAGGTGCAACTGCGGTTAGAGTTGTTGCAGCTGGAATCAGGCCCATGTGAGAACCAGCGGTGGGTAGGTAAGGAGGCGCTGCTGGATATGAGGGCATAGTACCTTCTGGTCCTGGTAATGATGTCCCTGCATCTACGCCCTGAAGCTGAATTAAGACTGGAGGTAACGGGTTCAGTAGAGCTCCTTGGCTGGGAACTGTCAATGTAGCACGACTAGTTGCTGGAAAGGCAGGCATGATGTATTGGGTCCCAGGGACTGCTGACTGGGAGACTGAGGCATGCACAGGAGCTGCGGAGACGGGGGCATGCACAGGAGCTGCAGAAACGGGGGCATGCACAGGAGCTGCGGAGACGGGGGCATGCACAGGAGCTGCAGAGATGGGGGCATGCACAGGAGCTGCAGAGACGGGAGCATGCACAGGAGCTGCAGAGACGGGAGAGCATGCACAGGAGCTGCGGTGGGGAGAGGGGGCATGCACAGGAGCTGCAGAGCGGGGGCATGCACAGGAGCTGCGGAGACGGGGGCATGCACAGGAGCTGCAGAGATGGGGGCATGCACAGGAGCTGCAGAGACGGGAGCATGCACAGGAGCTGCGGAGACGGGGGCATGCACAGGAGCTGCAGAGACGGGGGCATGCACAGGAGCTGCAGAGATGGGGGGCATGCACAGGAGCTGCAGAGACGGGGGCATGCACAGGAGCTGCGGAGATGGGGGCATACACAGGAGTAGCAGACAGCAACGTAGTAGCAGGGGTTGGTGGTTGCGCCCCTGTTACCACCCTGGAAGTAAGTGCTAAACTAGATGTAGGCAGATCTGAAGGTGGAGGATGCACCTGCGTGTGGTTTTGATCCTGCTGCAGCGGTGTTGAAGTGAAGGGGGTAGCAGGAAGGAGACGATGTGGCTTAATTTGGTTGGCACCTACTACTGGCGTCAAGGGTACAAAACTAGCCACCGAAGGAGCTGCAGACTGTGGGTCCTCTTCAGATTCCTGCAGAAAGGAAGTCACAAGTTTAGCAATGGCTAGGTCATTTTCAGCCCTTTTGAGCTGCCGGCGACGCTCTAGCTGTCTTGTCATGGCTTCCTTAGCCTGATGGGCTTCTTCTTGTAATCGCTGCCCTTCTCTGGCCTGGGCATTGAGGCGTTCACTCTCAATGTCAGCCTGATTTTCCTCCGCCAGCTGCTCCTGGAGGTCAACGAGTTGCATAATCTTGATCTTCTCCTCTAGCATTGCTGCATGAATGCTGGATAAGGCCTGACTCGGATATAATCCATGTGATGACCGTAATGACCGTGATGACCGTCGGGAGGTCCCACTTGACCGTGAGCTGGGTGCACTCTTCTCTGATGCTTTCTTGGTCTGGCCAGTTTGTCCTACTTGGGAGTGGGAGGGTTTGGCGGCAAGGTGCTGAGAAGGGAGATACTCAACGTCGTATGAGGCCAAATGCTGCGGTGGACGGCGGTCACGGTGAGGTCGACTGGATTGCGACTCTTGCATGTCCGGGGGTCGTGACTCCATAGTGTGTAATTGGAACCCAATCCGGCTCGAAGGATCAATGTGAGGAAGTCTGACCTCGTGGACTAGTATGGGTTGGTACACTATGAAATGATTCCGGCTAGAGAATCCATTGTCTGATGAAAGTTTGTTTATTCCAAGGCTTAATGGTACATACAAGAGCCGCTTAAATTGTGATGGTATATCTGTGGGTGTGTGGTCTGCAATAAACATAAAGAAAAACCCGTCATGAGTTTTACTGAATCTAATAGCACATGCTTCTGCTAACTATACATTGTAAACTTAAGGACAATGATATTTCACAGATTATCCCACAGGTCTGAACATAAACAGTTGCAGAGGGAAATAATTAAGTTTCAATTCGACAAATAATAACGCATCAACTGATTACAATTACTCTGTTCAGTTTGCAAATATGCTATCCAAGCAACATAAACAGTTAACAGCGTCACTGCAGTAAATTTTCGCATGTTAGCTTACAAACCGTTAGCTCCATCCACTACTACTTGAACTAGAAACAATTAAGCTAACAAGCATGGTCGGCAAATACACTCATACAATGCGGCAACAAACCAAAGGCAGAACATGACAAACCAAACGGTTATTTAAGCGAAATATGCGTAAATAGATGTTATGGCTTACATATCTGTCCGTTATGCACACATAGGGTTTATGCAGTCGGTATCTCTGCTGGTGGTTTCCGTCACGTCGGCAGGAAACTTCGCTCCTTAATTACTGCATTCATGTCGGCTAAACTTCGCTTTTGTTTTCAGTGACTATTTCCGTGTGCTTGTTGAAGCAGGCGCGTGTTGCACTGAAGAGAGGCAAACGGAGCCTGCTCATGACGTCACCTAATTAAAGCGAGACTGGCAGGCTTTCGTACAGTATGGATAGCTGAAGGGAGGATCAGCAGACTTTTATAGCACTATCTTGAATTCACTATTGCAACAATAGGGACTTTAAGCAACGGCGGATTTTGCGACGGCTACGGCACCTGGACATACATCTGCTCTCCGCTGATCGAGACTTAAGCCGTTGTGCCGGCCAGGGACGGATTATGGGTCGTCTGGGCCCTTGGGCAAAGAGTTTGGAGGGCCCCCCCCCCCAAAAAAAGTTAAAAATTAAATTCTCAAAAACACCAAGAATGCTATTGTTGCAGTTTTAAATCCATCCGGTTAGCAACATTGCACAACCAAGTGTGCTAGTTCGAACATGAAGAAATTGAAGCATCGGTATGTTGCTTTACTTCTTTCCCGAAGAAGGCAACTACAGCCTGGCACATTAAACCACTAACGTCTCAACAGCCAGGGTTCTGTGTGTAACCAGAGTTAAATGCATACCAGCAGAAAGACTGTTAAAAGGGTAGCAATATGCACACGGCCAACAACGAAGTTAATGCAAAGACGCATTCAAAATTAAATTGTAACGTAAGCGCAATCACAAAGACTACCAACATCCTGCCATATTCAGAACTACTGGCTAAACCGCAACACGTGGGTTGTCTGTCAGAAGTGCACCGCGTACTCATGTAGTTGAGAGGTGGCAGTGCGTTAGCTAGACAGTCTGTCGTGCTATGAATCTGACCGTAGAACAAGATACAACACATACACCCTACGTGAAATAAGAAGTCTAAATAATATTTCTTGTGACTTTCTTGGTAACTAGTGCCACGACGGGCATATGATAAAGGAAACCCTATTGTCTTACCTTAAATCTTTTTGGCTACAGTAAATCTTGCTATTAGCTGTTTGATCCATTTGTCTTCTTGCCGCCCATGCTATGAAAGTCTTACTTTGTTTAAATCTATGATTGTAATGGTACGTTTATTACATTAACTTTCGTTCTATTATTTTCTGCCATCTAGATTTAGCAAGGGAAGAAGAAAGGATACTCTAAGAGAGATTAAAACAAAAAACGAACACCACGTTGCACTTTCACACTGGCAGCCTGCATGTGTTACGTTCTAAAGGAGGGGGAGATTCTGATACATTTGTGAACCAGCTGTGAAACTGGAATAAGAGCTCCGTTTAAGCTAGAGGGAGAAATACTATTTAATTTTACGGTTTCCACTCCCAAGTTAATGCGTTATTGTGTGTAATATGTATAACATTTAGGCATAAATGTAAATGTAGGTCTAAATTACAGATATTTTGTCAAGAAGTTTAAAAGGGAAAATGTTAAACAACCTAGTGTCAATAACGAACCCTAACCCAAGAATCCGTCAATAATCTATTTTATATAAGTTTCTTTCTACTCTTCCTTCTTGCAAAGTCATCCACTAATTCATCAAAATTAAGCTGTCTGACCAACTCTGATTCAATGGCCAGAAGTGGCAGTGAGTTCAGGCGGTTTTGGCACATCCTAATCCTGAGTTCATTTTTAATACGTGTCAGTTTGGAGAATGAACGCTCCCCTTCACAATTTGTAGTAGGTAGTGTTTTAGTACTCGAGACCGGTCTAGGTCTCGAGACCATTTTTTGAATGTCTCGGCCTCGTCTCGGAATCGACTGCAGTTTTACTCGGTCTTGTCTCGGTCTTGGACAAAGCGGACTTGGGATTTTTTTTCAAGACCGGTCAAGACCACACAACGAGCATGTCACTAATTTGCCTGTGAATTGTCTGATTTATTTTTGACATCATTGCTGTGATTGGATGCAAAACCATCTGCTTCAAATGCGACCAATAATGTTAACTTGACAGCTGTACATTTATACAAAGCTTGTAGTTCATTGGCGGATTTTATTTCTTCAGACTGACTTTTCGAAGACAGCCTTTTTCGCACATTACACACAGGGCTTAAAGCTCGAAAAATTGCTATGCCGGAAAAATAAAATTACCGGGGGGGTCGTCCAAAAAAAATGAGTTGCGTCCTAATGCACTTTGTGATGGTCAGAGGTGTATAATAACGAACAGTAGCCTACTTAAGTAGTTTTTTTTTTTTTGAGGATTTGTACTTGAGTTTTGACTTTTACTCTACTACATTTAAAAGATAAAAAGTATATTTTCACTTCGTTACGTTGACACTGGCCACTTCGTTACAAATTCATACGAATGTAATTCATCATAAGGATTATCTGGATTTGGCACGTTCAAGAACAACGGTGCTCAGAGTATCTTTGTACAGATGTTGATGCCAGCGGACATGAAGCTGCAAATCTATGCACGCAGTTACAATATTCTATCGCTAGATGGCACACCAGGATCAGTCATTCAATATTCACAAGCGAGCCATGTGAGGTTACGCTCAGGAACCAGTCGCGAGAACCAAGCAATGCAGTAGATGGGACTTTATTAAGCGAGGGGGTAAACCCCCGCAGGGCAGAAGGCAATAGTACAAAGTCCACAATCCAAAAATCACAATCCAGTAGGGCAGAATCCGAGTCGTAAACCAGGGCAGCAATCACAGTTCTCGTAGTCGGGCAGAAAAAGGGTTTGATAAACAGATGCAGACAGAATTCCAAGACAGAGCCAAAAATCAAAAATCGGGGACGGTCCAGTCAGAAAAGAATCACAAAGAATACGAGGCGAAAACAAGAGTGGCACAGGCAAACCAAGGGAAACGTTCTGACGAGGAACTGCTGTGAGAAGACTGCTTAAATACACACAAGGGAGGTCACATGCTATGATTAGGAACAGGTGAAATGGATCAGACTAATTACGAAGGAGGGAACACGAGGGAGAACCTAATCACATGAAATAGGCAAAAGCCAAAACGTGGACAGGGATCACGAGACAGCCTATTGACAAAACATACAGCTCCGGTTAGGGAGTTCTAACGTGCACAGATAATGAGAGGCAGAACAGAGTTGAGCAGGTGTGGAGGACCCGCTGAAACGCAGCAAAGAAGATTAAGTGAAGGCAAGAGGCGGAGACTAGAACAGGGCGAGTGCTGAGAGCTTGTTAATTAATTAGTAAGGTGCAGCTATACAATCCCTAGTGCTCGTTAGTAAGCTGGTATTATGTACAATGTTAGTCTAGGTTAGTAACTTTAACAAAAACAACAAACTGTTCGTATTGGTTAGTAATATAGAAAAGCAAGGTGAAGGAAGCAAACAAGATTAGAAGGAATGGTTGGAAACCCAGAAACCATGAAATCACCTAAACATGTGACACGCAGTACTTGGGGAGAAGCTGTAGCTCAACACAAGACCAGACAGGGGAGACAAAGTGCAATGCAGGGCATGAGCAAACACATGGACTGGAATATAACAGAAATGTGGATACTGGCAGGAATACAAAACATGGTAATAACAAAAACATGGCATGGATCTAGACTAAAACAAAACTTGAGCAGAACAGAACAGAACATGACAGAATCATAACAAGCCAAGCTGAAACACGGTTTTTTGGATGAGTTCACTCCCAATTTAAATGCAGGATTTCTACTTTTATTAAAGCATTTACATTGTGATATTGACACTTTTAGTTTAGTTAATCCTCTGAGCATTTATTGCACTACAGTTTAAATGCTATATTTTAACACGGGTATTTTCAATACTAATGATTTCTATAGCTGAATGTGTAAAATAGCAAGTGACTATTCAACTCTGACAACTGTACACTGTCTGTTGTATGCAGTCCTATATGGATTAACTATAAGACGAGCTATAACGTTTGTTTAAGTAGTGATAACAGCGCTATATCTTAGAGTAACGTTTGTGCCAGTGCAACTGGATCTTAAACTTGATTATGACAGTGATCAATATGTACGCCCGTAGATACCCCCGAAGAATGCTCTTCATCAACCCATTCAGTGAGAATTAAAAATTTCCAGAAGATGATTTTGTAGCTCTGCATGCCTACTGAATATGCCTAATGTGCAAGTAGGAAATTCATTTCAAAGTGAATTAAATACCATTCTCCATGAAAGAAAACATCTTTAGTGTTGTGTTTTAAATGTTTAATCCATGATGTATCCTGATGGATGCTTTGATCATTTTCACAGTTCGTCCGTTTCTATCGGAAAAGGACCTAAGTCTCTTTGTTTTGATTGTCTTTGCAGAGTCAAGTGCAAACTTATACCTTAAATAGAGATTGTTAATGAAAAAAATGCTTTTTTTCAGCGAACTGGAAGACCTTTAATTTTGTTCCCAGATGCCAGGAAAACGCATATTTGGCACTTTAATTTTCAAATTTTTCTGGGGGAGGGCCCCAGATCCCGCCAGGCTTCAGGCCTTCAGCGCTCGTATGGGGCCTGTGCCCCCTCTTTCCAAAATTCCTGGATCCGCCCCTGTTGTAGTTGGTTTAAAAACTGTTGAAGTCAGTTAAAGGTAAAAAAAACTTACTATGTTAAAAAAAGAGGGAGAGAGAAGAGTGAAGACTTAAGTATTAAATTGTTTTATACCTTCTGTATGATGGTTTCTTGGTGAAGAAAGCAGTCACTCAGAAAACCTGATGCTTGCACAAAAAAAACTGTGTTGTTAGGTGAATTGTAAAACATGGAAAAGGAATGTTGATTAAATATGAAGTTGTTTTCAGCTCCTTAGTGTGTTTGGATTTGTTTCCTCATAGAAAATGAAGGAATATTCTCACACATAAAATTCACCTCTGCAATGCCTTTTGATTATTTTATCAACAGATTTCTTGTAGTACACTTACACATGCATACCAGTGAATGGCAATAAAAGAGGTCAAAGAAGAGGAATCTTCATTTGTTTAATGTGGGTGCTTTTCATCAGAAGGTGGATATTTCAGTTCAATTTAAGGAGTGCCTATGGTCTGCATGTTCTACATTTCATCATAAGTGTGCCACGCCAAGTGGGATTTGCATTGGTCCGATCTTGGTCTTGACTCGGTCTCGGCCTGCCTTAGTCTTGGTCTTGACTCGGTCTCGGCCTCTAAAAGTCATGGTCTTGACTCGGTCTCGATACACTCCGGTCTTGGTAATGTCTTGGTCTCGGATTAGGTGGTCTTGACTACAAAACTAGTAATAGGCACTGTCAAAAAAAGTCTAAGTGCTATGTAGACATTTGGAAAGGTTGATTGTAAACCCAAATCTATCATGGTTTTGAGCATTTTACTTGGGCATTTTTCTTTTTCTGATATGAATGATTTGAATTGTATCAGTTCATCTGCCAGGTTCATGTTCAAATCTGAAAGATATACTGCAGCGAGTGAGTTAGCCTTTAAAGTGAGCTCACTGTTGGACATATTGTCGGGCATGAAAAGAACATTAAATAGCTCGGTTAAATGTGCGTACGCATTCAAACGGTGGTCAAGACAGGACACAAGTTTGTCAATTACAACATTGAAAGTTTCGATCGGAAACTTGTCCTTTCCATCAAATGCTACACCTGGCTCTGCACTTTCATCAGGCATTCTTTTGCTCTTCTTCATGCGCTGGAGGTCATGCCTGTACTCTTGGGAGACAGTAGTGGTGACATTTAAAGCTGCACCTTCAAACACCTCAAAGTGATCCCTCTGTGCTGCCACAAAGTCTCTTAAAGACAAGAGAAGTTGTGTAGCTGTACATATGTCAATATCATGCCTCTGCGACTGCACGCTTGTGGCTTGGAACCTCTGTAGTATCGTGTCCCAGAAGTGTGCCATGAGGGCCATCTCCAGCAGGTCCAATTTGCCACAGAGCGCAGAGGCTTCACTTCCAGTTTCACGTTTCTCCTCCATATCTTTAGAAATAGCATTGAATGCCTCTCTCAGTTGTGCATAATATTTCCAAAGAGCCTTAGTCGACTCAGCCCGTGCACTCCACCGAGTACCTGACAGTGATTTCAGTGTGAGTTTGACATCAGTGCCATGGAAAACCTTTCCCCACCTGTGTGTAGATGATGCACAAAATGTGTACATTGCCTGAACTAAGTCAAAAAAACGTTCAGCTTCTGGGCTACTGTCAACAGCATTGACACCAACTAAATTCAATGAATGTGCTGCACAAGGGACATAACAAATCAATGGGTTTCTTTGTTTAAGATGAGCTTGGACTCCATTGTACTTTCCTGACATGTTACTTGCATTATCACCATGACTGGCCCCTACAGTTAGATGAGTCTAGGCCCAGATTCTCCACCATGGCAACAACACACTCAGCCAAACTGTCCCCACTATGGTTTTCAATAGGCTCAAAAGCCAGAAAACGCTCAACTACATGTCCGTCATTATTAAAAAAAACTGAAAATAAAGGTGAGTTGGTCCACATGAGCAAGATCTGGAGTGGAGTCAACTATAACAGAGAAGTAGTTTGATTCTTTGATCTCATTAACAATTGCTTGCTTTATTCTCTCCCCCATTAAATGGATAAACTCTTCACAGACTGTTGATGATAAGTAGGACACAGAGCCTTTCCCCTTGCCTCCAAACCTTTGGAGGTGTTGAGCTAGGAATGGGTCAAATTTGGCCAAGAATTCAATGATGCCCAAAAAATTACCATTGTGGGCTGATCCTAGTAGCTCATCATCTCCCCTGAAAGCGAGTCCCCTCTCCCCCAAAAGCTGGATGACTGCAGCAACTCTTTTCAAAACCTCCCGCCAGTATTGTCTCTCTGCATCAATTTGTTCGACAATATCAGAATCAATTGTTGCTGTGCCTCTGGAGCGATTATGTAATGCTAGCATGCAAGCCCTATGCTCCACACTCCTCTCATGCTCGCCAATCCGCTCTGAATGTTTCCAGTTAGAAAATCCATGAACAAAAGTATTGTGCTTACTGGAAAACAGTTGGCAAGCAAAACAATACACACAGCCAGTTGAAGGGGAGTAAACTAGCCACTGCCTAGTCACAGTTTGCCCATTTGGTAGAGAGCAACTGAGTAAAGAATTTGTAAAGCTCCGACTGGTAGCCCCAATGCTTCTATCCCTGACTGAGGCTGGGTACTTAGCACTTCTGTTTTGAAATGCAGGTACTCCTCTACGAACAAGAATTGACTTGGCTTGGTCGGTAATGGCACTGGGCCATAAAGCAGGGTCGCTGACAGTTTCACACCAGGAGTTGGGGTCCTTGCCCTCCTCAGTTGAAAGAAGTTTCTCAGGGGATTCAGCTAACTGGTCTGATTGTGGGTCTGACGCGCCTGCAACTTTCATTTCATAATCTTTCTGCTGCTGGTGGTCTGTGGGAGCCTGGCAGGGCTGGCATCCCTGTTCTGCACCTGACTGGGTCTGCAAGGGTTCATAGTCATTGTCAGGTGACACTAAGCCAGTGATGATCACATCTTCATCGCTAGAACTCTGGTCACTGCTAACATTAGCAATACTTGTCTCACTGATATCCAACGGCTTATCAAAAAAGTTTGAGATCAAAGGAATGTGTTTTAGGAAAACGGCCTGCTTTGCCTCCTCAATCTTTTTGGCTTTTCTTTTTGAAGCACCACTTTTTTTGTTTGGGATCCGTGTTATTGATGGCAAGTGTCTCTTAAGATGCTAATATATAAACTTGTCTTGCAAATTCCTACTGTAAAATACTTCCTATGTTGTTTCTATGTAGTAAGAAACAAACACACAATAGTGAGGGGATGTATTAAAATAAGTTAGGTTATAACTATTAGCTACTATTATTAATGAATTATGTATAATATAATTATATATATAATTTATATAATAATTATTACGTATAATAATATAATACAATAAACAAAGAACAATACGATTTTTAAAAGGCTGTGAGTTACTAGTTAGCAACTGTAAATTAGACTAGCTTTTAAAAGGGCTTTGAACTGAACTGAAGGCTTTAAGGTGTAATCGTATTACTACTAATATAATATAATATAATAATAAGCCTTTGAAAAGACTTTTACCTTTAAAAAGGTTTTTAGTCTTTCAAAAATGTTATTAGGCTGTATAATATGCAATATAGTACAGTATAATATAATATACAAAAAATAATATATTATAAAATAATATAATGCAATATAAAGGGCAATGAGCCTTTACAAAGGCTGTTGGTTGTTGATCTTGTGATAACGAAATCTAGGAAAGGCTGTATGAAGTACAGAGCAAGTTCTCAAGCTGAACTGTCTGAATGTGAGGAGTTCTGATACTGGCAGGGGGTTTATATCTATATTGGATTTTCACTTGGATTTTCAAAAGTTCTTGCAACACCTGATTGGCTCATTCATGTCCGTATCAGTGGTCTGACAGAAATTGACGAATCAGAGTGAGATGAAGACTCATCTGGGGGCGTGGCAAAAAAATAACACAGCTGCACAGTTGGGAGTGAGTGAGAGCACATGCACGAAAATTGTTTCCCAAAATGTGTTTCCCCAGCAGATATCACCAAAACCTCCACTGTAAAAAAATATATAAAAAACATGTACAAAATGCAAATACCCTCCACAACAGTACAGGTCTCTGTAAGAGATTCAGACCCCTTTTTTCCTCACTTCATGCAAGTTGGACAGACAGTCTGAGTGTATGATAAATAATATTTATGACATTTCATACACCTCACATAAGTTTTAGAGTAATTTCTTTTTGTGCAGACCTGCCACCTTCTACATTAAGTAGTTGCTGTAGGAGCATTTGTTAGATGGCAGTTTCATCCTATCCATGTCTAATACTACTATAACTGAAGTAGTTGACTATTGGAGGCAGCCCCTGTGGGAATTTCGAGCAATGTAAATATTTTTCAGCACTCTGAGTGAGAGAGTGGGAGAGGGGTAGCCACTATCTACTGCCAAACATGCATGCTGTCTTTGTGAGTTGCTGTTTCATCATCTGTCCCCAAACCAACATTGTGCTGCTGGGTGAAATTCGCTTGCAGTTTTGTATGAAGAAGCACTGTTGCATTCGTGCCAGAGTCCGAGAGACCATTGGTGTCTTTACTACGGGATTTTAAAGGTGGGAAACTGAAACTAGTCAAATAGCTTGTTGTTTTCACATAAGTGAAATCACACCCTTGGCCAAATTCACTCAATTTACTCATTGTCTAAGATGGCAGCCATTAGACAATTTGTTAATTTTAACATAATAACTTCAAAATAATACATATTTAGAAACAATAGGTAAGGGCATTTATAGCATGTTTGCAAACATTTGTTTTCAAATATGGTAGCTCGCCTCGCAGTTTCACAGTGTTTGCAACGATGTATGCAAGTGTACTGTAGTTCAAGAGGTGCAAGGAGCCATGGTAAAGGAAGAGACCAAGGCTCTGGTAGTGAGAGGGTTTCATGAGAGAACACAGAGCTTGTGTAATGCCTTTTAGGGTGTACTCACACTAGCCATCATTAGCTAACAAGCTAGTTCTGGTATCCAGTGAAATAAAAATATTGATTATGAAATCAGAAAATATTAGAACCGGTCCAGTTTTACTCAACAGTGCAGACTGATGATGCAGTTTGAATGTCATGTCATATAATTCACTATGCTCTGAAACAATGTGTTTAAAGAAACACCAGTTATTAACAACTTTCTCAAATGCATTGATATATTTATTATTTGGAGTCTTGTCATTGACGTCATATTTGAGATCCGTGCTAGGGCACGGTTAGCGATCACACTACATGTGTATCGTGCTACAGTCCACCTCTTCTAAGTGTACTAGTGTATCATACCTAGGTACGAAAGACCGATCAAACCGGACTTTGGGAATCAAGTGTACTTGGGTACAGAATGGGCTGCCTTGTGTGAGTAGGCCCTTAGTGAGGTCAGCAGCCCTTGTAGTCAAAGGACTGGAGGCCCCCCCCCCACTCACACAACCACGCCGGGCCCCACGGCTAGCCAGTTGTGGGGCCCACTGAAAGCACCCTCACCCAGGGCCCCTGGTTACTCAGAGGCGTAATCAGAGGGCCCTTCAAAAGTACGCCCCCATCCTCCCGAGGACCCCGGTAGTCAGAAATCATAGGACCGCCACCCCTCATCCATTTTCACAAGGGGCCATATAGCAGGGCTGGGGGCCCTGGTAGTCAGAGGGCCTGCTGAAAGCACTCTCACCCAGGGCCCTTGGTAAGTCAGAGGCCCCTGGTAAGGGCCCTCATAATCAGAGGGCCCCCTAAAAGTACAACCCCCTCCTCCCTAGGACCCCTGGTAGCCAGAATCAGGGCCCCCGGTTAGGGGCCCTTGTAATCAGAGGGCCCTCTAATGGTATGCCCTGCTCCTCCCTAGGGCCCCCTGGTAGGGGCTCATAATCAGAGGGCCCTCTAAAAGTATGCCCCCTCCTCCCGAGGACCCCTAATAGTCAAAAGTCAGAGGACCGCCACCCCTAATCCATTTTCATAAGGGGCCCTATAGCGGGGCTGGGGGCCGTGGTAGTCAGAGGGCCGACTGAAAGCAACCCCCCCCCAAGGGCCCTTGGTAGCCAAATGTCAGAGGGCCCCCCTCCCTCCCTGTTTTCATCAGAGGCCCTGTAACAGGGTCAGGGGCCCTGGTAGTCAGAGGATCCTAGAGAATGGAGGCCCTCTGAAATAAAAATGTATTGTTGATAGGCATCGCTGTTTTGGGCTACGGGCCCCCCAGGGCCCCTGGACCTCAAGGGCCCCTGGGCGCCGGCCCCGCTGGCCCGGTCCGTAATCCGTCCCTGGTGTGGACACTAACTTTGAAGTGCTTCTCCTCCGTTATCACTTAACATATCGTCATGAAACTTGACAAGCGTATTCTCCATGTCAGCGCACAGGCATTAACTGAGCCAGATTTCGCAAAAAGAGCAAAGGGGCCTGACAACCAGACTACAGACCCAAATGGAGAAAAATGTTTTTTTCGTCAAAAACATTAAGTTGCAAACTATGTACGGTTGAGGGATTCCAAATTCAGGAGAGATGGGGAGGTGGAGTCATCAATGAAATTTAGGAATAGAGTAACTAAACCTTACAGAAACCTGGCCTACCTTGTATCCCATAATCCTGGACTCATTGTACATGGGTTCCACGTGGTTCCAGGAGATATAAATCCACGTTTTGGCGAGGTTTTAGATTCTGCTGATTACTTTTGGGCGGCGGTCTGGAGCTGAAAAGAAACAGAGTGAATGTGGGATATCGCCGAAGAAATTCTGGCAGTATCAGTGTCGACTGTAATTTTAATTACGGTAATGCAATGAAAATACAGAAATCGCGGTGCTGTGTGAACACGCTGAATGTAGGTACTGTATATGATGAGCTGTAATATGGGTAATTCGATCTCATGCAAACGTCATGAATGTAATATGAGTCCATGCAAAAAACGCGGTTAAGGAAAGTTAAACGGGGGGCCCTTACGCGGCTTCTTAGTGAACATCTCACAGATGTCCCCCGGGGGCCCAAAGTCAGCATCGTTATAGGTGTGGACCTCCACCATGTAGTGTGAGTTCGGCAGCATATTCTCTAGCTGCGTGCCGATCCAGGCCTCGTTATAATACCGCCACTCCACCCTGTACCGCCAGTACGGCAGGATCTCGTTCAGTCGCGTCATATTCTCCACGGTCCGGTTCACAAACAGCCGGTTAGCTGCCCCTTCGTTGTTGTAGTACTTCCTCCAGTAACGGATCTTGGAGAGGAAGCCAGTCTGTTAAAGTCTATCCCACAACTCTTCAGTGGCGGATTTAGCTGCTCCTTTAATTAATGGTGGTCACAATCATCTTTTTCATTCCATACGAAGCCAATGGGAGCAGATCAAGTGCTTCATTTCTGACAGCAGATTGCTGTAAATTTTTATCATGAGAAGTCATCAATTGTGTGATTCTTTTGGTCAAATAAATTATGAAAACCTAAAAAAAAATTTCACCGAAATCTCCGGTGCTAAGGTTGATCAATAGTCCCGATCAACTTTACAGTACCAGACCATTCAGCTCAATTATGTTTCCAAATGGTCAACAACTGTCTGACATCAAAACTAAACCCTACCAAGCACCATATTAAGCCTGGTATCGCAACACCTCAGGGTTTCAGCATCCAATGCAGAGGCGATTCCACACTGATCACTCTCTGTGCAGAAAAAAACCCTCCCCCTGGCTGTTGTAGGCCTTGACCTTCACCTGGAACTCGGTGGAGCGGGATATGGAGTCGTCCCTGTACACGTATCGCCGCGCCTCCGTGTCCGCCACTGTCACCCGCTTCCAGTCTAACCACTCGTGCGACTTGAAGGCCACCACGTAGCCGAACTTACAGCCGTAGTAGAACTCCTGCGGTAAGGGGGGGCGGCAGGGAAACAGTGGATTTTGATAATAACAGGCTTAATATTGCACTTTTTCAATGCATGATCTATCTCCAATAATTTTATCCAATAATTTTATCATAAATGATTTTCATGTTTTTAGTAGAATCTTGATTGCAATCACATGACTATAACCCGCTTGTTGAACTGTGTCCTCCAAACTATGCTTGTTTTAACAAACCAAGAGTCAGTGGTCGTGGTGGCGGTCTAGTGAGTGTTTTCATGAAAAACTTAAAATGTTCTCAAGTTACCTGTGATGATTTCTCTTCTTTTGAGGTTCTTACATTTAAAATCTGTAGTCCCCATCTAATCATCTTTGTTATGATTTATCGCCCCCCAAAACTGCTCGGCAGCTTTTTAGCAGAATTTTCTGAATTCCTATCCAGGCTTGTTCATTAATTTTGACAGAGTTGTTCTTAGTGGTGATTTTAGCATTCATGTTGACGATTCCACTGATGTTTCTGCTACTGATTTTTTGAACATCACCTTCTTTTAACTTCAGTCAGCATGTGTATGGGGCTGGGCAAACTCATGACCGTGGTCATACACTGGACCTCGTCTTTACTCTGGGGGTAAGAATATCTGCTGTAAAACTAATAGATATGACAGTATCAGATCACAAATGCATAGTTTTTCATTGTGAATTACCTGTGATCAATACGGTTACTTCCAGCACCTTGCGTGCTCACTTCCTCAACGACCAACGCATATCGTCACCCTATTAAAATCATGGCCTAAGTCATTTTTTGATGAAAATTTGTTTTTGGCCTGAACCATCTCTAACTCTGCATTTGGTGAAGTTTTTTGTATTTTCCCAAAAACTTAAAAAAAAAAAGACTTAGGGCATTAGTTCGGCACTCTGTTTGATATTTCCAATACCAATGATTTAGCTGACTGCTTCAATTCAATCTGCCTGTCTATTCTAACTACCATTGCACCTCTTAAAGTTAGGTCTAAGTCCTCAGTAAGAAAGCAACCCTGGATAAAAGATGACGTCCGCAGCTTCAAAAGGGAATGCAGAAAAGCAAAGCGCAGATGGAAAAAATCCAATCCCCGTGTACATTATACCACTATGAAGAAGTTACTGTTACATTTTTAACAAAATGGTCAAAGCTGCAAGAACACTTTATTCTTCTGATCTCATGTCCACTCATCAACATAACCCTAGAGTGCTATTTAAAACTGTTGAACAGCTAGTAAATCCTCTCCCCCCTCAAGCCCCAGCTGAAAACGATGCTGATTGCGAAAAGCTTTTACCTTACTTTATTGATAAAGTGGAGACTATTAGAGCCTCTATTATAACAGGTGCAACTTACTCTCTTAACCTCCCACAACATGATCATTTTAACCAATTTTATTCTATCACCCTATCTGAACTTCTAGAAACGGTATCACATATGATTGTGTTGTTCAGCCCTCTTGATGTGGTACTGACAAAGGTTTTACTGAAAGTTATGGATATCACTTGACTACGTAAATGACTACGTGTTAGACGCATCTTAAATACGACTTTAGTATTTTTCTTAGCCAAGTAAAAAACTAAGTTTAAGTTTTACTTAGACTAAGTATTGAATTGAATACCGGCCCTGGACCTTAGCTCTGCTTTTGACACAATTGCACATAGCATCCTCTTACACAGACTGAGGCACTGGGGGGGATATCGGGTAGAGTTCTACAATGGTTTTCATCTTACCTATCAAATAGGAAGTTCTGTGTCTCAGTAAACAATTATGTTTCCTCACTTGCTCGCATCAAATACGGTGTCCCTCAAGGTTCAGTTTAGGGGCCCATTCTCTTCACGAAATATGCTTCCTTTTGGGCACATTATACAAAGAAGCGGCGTGTCTTATAATTTTTATGCGGATGATTCACAGATGTACCTGCCCGTGAGATCCTCAGACCCCAATATGCTTAATTCTCTGAATGATTGCTTGACTGAAGTTACGACTCGGATGTCACAAAACTTTCTCCAGCTAAACTCAAATAAAACAGAGATAGTGTTGATTGGGCCCAAGAAAATGACAAAGCAA
>JAFJMP010000218.1:0-24899 GCA_029692085.1 Gymnothorax javanicus | reverse complement strand
ATCATGACGAGACACTTCCCCGCCTATGTGGAATGTGAATATGGTTTGCTGGCATTACCCAGGTACGTCCACAACAGGCAGTGCCAGTCACAGCACCGAATTTTCCTGCAGCAGCCAATCAAGACGCTTATGCTCTCGCAGTATCTTGGGTAAAGAGGTCGTAAGCAGAACGCTATACATTTTAAGAGGATATTTTGAAACTTTTTATCCGCTCTGAGGACTGCAATATCTGTGTCAGTGGGGTCGCACCATGACAGCGCCTTATTGTGTTCGGATGATAACACTATGTAGGTCTTGTTATTCCATGCCATGTAGTCGTAGTAATTCTAACATTATCTCACCAGCCCTGGATTTTGTTAATTTGAGCAGAGAATATTATTCTTACTCATTTTCGAATAAAATTCAAATCTATCTCATGGTTAAGCAGTTTCGTTTTGTGCACCATTATGAGGTGGGTCAGGAGGAGCTGGATCTTGACTAAGACACAAAAGAAACACTGACGGCTTAGGTATAACTACACCTGTCATAAATTGGTAACATGGAAGCAGGAATCACAGTAATTTATTATGTAAAACATGGGACCGCAGCGCGGGGACTGGGCAGTTTAAACAGTAAAAGCATTACCACTGGACAGTTCTGATTGGGGTTCACAAGACCCTGCGGCACTAGGTTTGTTCCAAATCAGTGGATAGAAGTTTGTAATTCCCAGTGAAGTGTTTACTCCAATGGTTATCAGATGAATTACAGTCTGTGTTATGATTCTGCCATGTCCTGTACTGTACTGCTCATGTTTTGTTTAGTCTTGATCCATGCCATGTTTTTGTTATTACCATATTTTGTATTCCTGCCAGTATCCACATTTCTGTTATCATTCCGGTCCATGTTTTTTTTGCTCATGCCCTGCATTGCACTTTGTCTCCCCTGTCTGGTCTTTGTGTTATGTGACAGCTTATTTTCCCCTAATATTGTGTGCCACGCTTTCAGGTGATTTCATGGTTTCTGGGTTTTTATAGTTCCTTCTAATCTCGTTTGCTTCCTTCACCTTGCTTTTCTATTTTACTAACAAGTACTAACAGTTTGTTATTTTGTTAATGATACTAACCAGAACTAACATTGTACAAAAGTATATAATACTAACTTACTAACGAGCACTAGGGATTGTATAGCTGCACCTTACTAATTGATTAACAAGCTCTCAGCACTCACCCTGTTCTAGTCTCCGCCTTTGCCTTCACTCATCTTCTTTTGCTTTCGCTTTCAGCGGATCCTCCGTACCTGCTCAACTCTGTTCTGCCTCTCATTATCTGTGCACGTTAGAACTCCCTAACTGGAGCTGTATGTTTTGTCAATAGGCTGTCTCGTGATCCCTGTCCGCGTTTTGGCTTTTGCCAATTTCATGTGGTTAGGTTCTCCCTCGTGTTTGCTCTCTCGTATTTAGTCTGATCCATTTCACCTGTCCCTAATCATAGCATGTGACTTCCCTTGTGTGTATTTAAGCAGTCTTTTTCACAGCAGTTCCCTGTCAGAACGTTTTCCTTGTGCTACTCTTGTTTTTTTCGTCGCCGCATCTTTGGAGATTCTATTTTGACTGGACCGTCCTTGATTTACGATTTTTTGGCTCTGTTTTGGTACTTTTGTCTGCATCTGATTATCGAACCCTTTTTCTGCCCGACCACGAGTACTGTGATTGCTGCCCTGGTTTACGACTCAGATTCTGCCCTTTTGGATTGTGATTTTTGGATTGTGGACTTTGTACTGTTGCCTTCTGCCCCAAGTGGGGTTTACCCCCTTGCTCAATAAAATCACATCTGCTGCATTGCTTGGTTCTCGCGACTGGTTCCTGAGCGTTACCTCAGAGTCTGGTGCCAAAAAGCAAATTTCCACCCTGAAGTTCACTCAAAACTGTGGCAATAATTTTACTACAGCCCAACTATTGTGTTCAACTATTCTTACAATTTGCACCTTGGGTATCCGTCAATTTCTGTGACCTTGCCCACTTCTGACTGATGTCTGTCTGACTGGATTCATCTTACAGGGGAGGAAATGTTATATCTCAGTTTGGTGAGCCTGACGCAATTAAGCTCATAAGGAAGAAGTTTGTTGTCCATACAGTATGGTAACCCGACGTTTTACTTCCATGAGAATGGAAAAACTGATTTCACTAACCAGTTTAACATCCTGGCTGAGGGTTTGCTCCCATTAGAAATTCTTGTTGATTTGATCAAAATACTGGGGTGGCATATTACTTTCTGAACCTGGATTCTGCTGACATGATTCACTTTTTATTCATTATAAAGTATAGCTGCAAGCAATGACATTTATGTGGTAATTACATGAATGGAAGGTGTGCATTACTTCAGGAACAACATATCAATGTTTTTGTTAATGTCCTTAAAAATTATACAACCATGACCGTGATACAAGCATTAACACAAACTGCGTTCAATAAGTAAAGCACGTGCTGTGATGGGAACATACTAGCATGAGAAGATAAAATGATGAATGCCGTTTGTGGGACTTTAATCATCATCGGTGTGCACAAGATGGAATGTACAGTTGTTTGGCGTGTTAGACAGCAGTTCAATGACATTGTTCTCTCTCTTTTGCATACTGTATATTTGCATCTGACATTGTAAGGCAGAGGTGTACAACTCAGGTGTGGAATCAGTGGAGCCCATTGATTCAAGTTATAGCAATCAGAGGTTTATGCACCAACTCATGGGAAAATATAAATTAGTGTTATTCAGGACATTAACTCCAAGGATTAGTGTTAATTTTCAGTTATTTGACAAAAGAAAACGGACAAACTGGAGCAAGTTGTATTCGTCAGCTACTCGGACATTGTCAGTTGTTAGACACATTATCATCATGAAGATCTTTTGACTGCAATTTTAAAGAAAATATTTGCATACTATATACTATTATGATTAAAAAAAAATATTTATTTGTGTGTGGTTTTACAAATCTGGATCAATGTACTATACTTGTATATTTGACAGACTTGGAGTCGAGGAACGCTTCAATGCAGGGCTGACGGTCGCTTTTGGAACAAACTGGAGGCAACTCTCATCAGCTCGCCAGTGGACTCTCCTCGGATTACAGTACTTGTAAAACTAGCTGTAATTAAAATGTTTGTTATGAACAGAGCAAACCCGCTTACATTCCGCCACATTTTTGTAATTTCCATCGACAAAATATCCGTTGCGCAAGAAAGTAACTCTCCTCTGTCAAAGTTACTTTTATCAACTGCAATTTCTGCCAAGTTCAAGCGTTAGGCGGTTGCTAGGACGCCGGCCGCTGTCAAAAGTGTGTGCTCAATACAATGACGTGTTAATGCAATGTCACTGCTAACATATAAGGACAGCTGGAGCCGACTTATTGAGCAGATTGATTTGCTCAGTTTCAGACCGGCTTTGCGCTGTCACGGTGGAGTCAATTCATAATGAAGGGAATAGCTCCCCCGCCCCCCAAAAAAAACCTCTGTAAACATGACTTAAGACACTTGCTTCCAATGTGTAGAATGTATATGGTTGGCATTGTTACCTAGGTGCATGCACAACAGGCTGTCACAACACCGAACTTTACCGGGGCAGCCTGTCAGTAGGCTACGCTTATGCTCTTGCAGTATCTTATGTAAAGAGGTCGTAAGCAAGACGCCTATACATTTCAAGAGGGTATTTTTAAAAGTTTTTTAAGTTAAAGGTGTATCTGCTCTGAGGACTGCAATATCTGTGGAGGTAGGGTCGATCCATGACAACGCCTTATTGTGTAACGATGTTGACACTGTGTAGGTCTGTTATTCAAAGCAATGTAGTTGTAGTAATTCTGAAACTGTGTCACCAGCCCTGGATCTTGTTAATTTGAACACAGAACGTAATTATTCTTACTCATTTTCAAATAAAATTCAAATCTGTCTCATGATTAAGCAAGTCAGTTTCGTTTTGTGCACCATTATGAGGTGGGTCAGGACTCAGGAGGAGCTGGATCTTGACTAAGACACAAAAGAAACACTTCCTGATGGCTTAGGTATAACTACACCTGTTATAAACTGGTAACATGGAAGCAGGAATCACAGTAATTTATTATGTAAAACATGGGACTGCAGGGAGGGGACTGGGCAGTTTAAACAGTAAAAGCCTCACCACTGGACAGTTCTGATTGGGGTTCGCAAGACTGCGGCACCAGGTTTGGTCCAAATCAGTGGATAGAAGTTTGTAATTCCCAGTGAAGTGCTTATTCCAATTGCTATCGGATGAATTGCAGTCTATTAATTCTCTGGTGCCAAAAAGCAAATTTCCTCAATGAAATTCATTCAAAACCGTGGCAAATAATTTTACTGTAGCAAAACTATTGTGTTTTTAACTATTTTTACAATTTGCACTGCAGGTATCCGTCAATTTCTGTGACCTTGCCCACTTCCGACTGATGTCTGTCTGACTGGATTCATCTTACAGGGGAGGAAATGTTATATCTCAGTTTGGTGAGCCTGACGCAATTAAGCTCATAAGGAAGAAGTTTGTTGTCCATACAGTATGGTAACCCGACGTTTTACTTCCATGAGAATGAAAAACTGATTTCACTAACCAGTTTAACATCTTGGCTGAGCAATTCTTGTAAATTTGATCAAAATACTGGGGTGGCATATTACTTTCTGAACCTGGATTCTGCTGACATGATTCACTTTTTATTCATTATAAAGTATAGCTGCAAGCAGTGACATATTTATGTTGTAATTACATGCAAAGTATGCATTCCTTCAGGAATAACATATCAATGTTTTTGTTAATGTCCTGAAAAATACATTATACAACCATAACTGTGATACAAGTATTATCACAAACTGCGTTCAATAAGTAAAGCACGTGCTGTGATGGGAACATACTAACATGATGAGAAGATAAAATGATGAATGCCGTTTGTGGGACTTTAATCATCATCGGTGTGCACAACAAGATGGAATGTATACTTGTTTGGCGTGTTAGACAGCAGTTCAATGACATTGTTTTTTTTCTTATTCTACCTGTATATTTGCATCTGACATTGTAAGGCAGAGGTGTACAACTCAGGTGTGGAATCAGTGGAGCCCATTGATTCAAGTTATAGCAATCAGAGGTTTATGCACCAACTCATGAGAAAATATAAATCTGTTTTTTTTTTTTTCAGAACATTAACTCCGTGGATTAGTGTTGATTTTCCATTATTTGATTGACAAAAGAAAACGGACAAACTGGAGCAAGTTGTATTCGTCAGCCACTCGGACATTGTCAGTTGCTGTGCACGTTATCATCATGCGGATCTTTTAACTGCAATTTTAAAGAAAATATTAGCATAGTATTTACGATTGTGATTAAAAAATATATTTATTTGCGTGTGGTTTTACAAATCTGGATCAAGGTATTATACTTGTATATTTGACAGACATGGCCATATCGATGGCAAACACATAAGAGATCAGTTTGGCTGGAGTCACGTAGGAGGAGTGAACATTATCAAGTTCAGCGTGTCAAACTAGATTATCATGATATGATTATGTATGAAAATATGCGCAGGACTGTGTCATAAAACAACAGGAACACCGCAGGCATATCATTTGAAGTCACACAAATAATGACTTTACCAAGTGCTGCTTTGATTCCAAGGGTTCCTGTTTCCCTTGAGGAAGAGGAGGCAAGGAAAGTATTTCTGAGGAAAAACCCAGATGTTCTCTATGGGGATTGGAATGAACGGAATAGAATGACAAACCTGATCTTCTATGCCTCTAACACAGCGGAATGGATAAGGAGAATATCCAGTGAATGGTCTCAAGTTCCTCCCAAGCCGATTCAGGATGGAACACAATGGAAATTCAAGGAGGAAAATGAAGAAAAAATTGTCAATGTCAACATCTACAACTCCAGAATGACTTTAGTTCAAGGCACAGAAGCTAACCTTCTTCGATTTTACAACTTGTTTGAAACTGAAGACAGAAGAAATGCAGTGATGCAAGCAGCAGCAGCAGTGAATGATTGAAGAATATATGGAGGTCAGACTTATACTTCAATCGCTGTCGGTGAGACGACGCACAAGGGACCTATCTGGAACTTTGGCTGGGACTTCTAATATGGGAATAATATGGGAAATCTCATAAATTGATCAACTCAGACCTTCTCAATTTCTCATCAAGTTTTCATTTTCTTGTGTGCTACTCTTGCTTATGAAATGTTCATTGACTCTCTAGTATAAGGATTTGCAGATCATACTTTAGCAATAAGTTTATGTTGGCCTTGGGTATTGTACTCCAACAGCTATCTGTTACAATCATTATCGAAACTTGATTTTTGTATTCTATGGAATGCCTTTATATGTTAACATGTGTTCATATTATTTCTGCATGCATGTATGTATCATGAATCATGTTTTTTTTTCATTTTTTAATGATTGATATTATTGTTGACTTTATTTACAGAAAGAAAATAATTATCTCCAGCTCTAAACAGCACCTTCACACTTATCTTATTTGCTAGTGCGAATAAATTCCTGCCCTTTAGCAATATTAGGCTCTTCTCATTTGCCAAACTAGAGCAAAGCAGGCTTTTGTTTCCAAAGAACTTTACCAGAAAATAAAAGCGAATTGAACCAATGAGCCGGAAGTTTCTTCTTTCAGTGGCCGTCCAAGTCAGGAAAACAGGTAGTGAGAGGGAGTGGGCCAACAAATTGTCATCAATGCTCCAGGCCCGGTCCCTGGGGGCGAGGCTTTGGGGGAGTGTCCATAGGTAAGTAATTCAGCGCTCTGTTGTTCGTAATTAAATCATGACAAATATTGCTTTTTAGTTAAAATCCCAGTGATTCCCAGAGGGCAATAAGGCTGCTGTGTGGCTTACTGCACAGCAAACAAATTCTAAAGAGAGAGAGAGAGAAAAAATTAATTTCACAGGGCAAATATGCTTACAAAATTATGAAATAAAAATATATATACAGTTCCAGTGAAAATTTTGGACATACGCACATTTTTCATACAATACATTCTGAATAAAGAAACAAGCACCCTTCATCTAAAAAAAACTAATTTATAAATCAATCAAACTAACTGGCATTTTTGTCATAATTTCTGAGCATATTCATATTTGTTTTTCTTTTAGTAGAGCAGTTGTACGGCTGTAATGAGTTTCCAGCTGAGCGGCCGTCTAAGTTCCCAAAGATGTGCTGCACTTGTGGTTATTTGCTTTTCATTTACCTTTTTGCCCATTAAGTCCCAAAACAGCTTGATTTTATTTTGGCCATTGGAAAACGGAAGGCGCTTGTTATTTGTTTACTTTGAAAAATATGGCTTCTTTTAGAATTCCAAATTTTTGGACACTATTCAAGCAAGAAAATTATTCTCTTTTAACTTCTGAATGTTTACCTCTGGCAAGATTACGTTTGAGATTATACAGAGAAGTTAATCCTTCTAAATTTCTCTAAAAACAGAGTGCTGTGACATTAGCAAAGTGTGTCCAAACTTTTGACTGGTACTGTATATGATCTGAGTACTGGGAAGGAATGTTACTTTCTGACCCTGGATTCTGCAAACATGATTCACTTTCTGTTCCTTATAAATTAAATCTCCACGCAGTAACGTATTTATGTGGTAATTACATGAATGTAAGGTATGCATTACTTTAGGAACAGCATATAAATGTTTTTATTGATGTCCTTAAAAATAATTTATAGAACTATGAAAGTGATACAAGCAATATCATAAACTGTGTTCAATAAGTAAAGCACATGCCGTAATGGGAACATAACATGATGAAAAAATAAAGTTATGAATGTTGTTTGTGGGACCTTAGTCATCATGGGTGTGCACAACAAAATGAAAAGTAGAGTTGTTTGGTGTGACAAACAGCAGTTAAATGATATTGTTCCCTTTCTTTTCCAACCTGCATCATTTGCATTTGGCATTGCAAGGCAGAGGTATGTAAGACAGGTGCGGTAACAGTGGAGCCGATAGCAATCAGAGGTTTATGCACTAACTCACAGAAGAATACATATGCTTTATTTTAAAACATTAACCCATTGGTCTGGGATTGATTTGCAGTTATTTGATTGACATAAGAAAACCAACGCACTGGAGGAAGTTACATTTTTCAGCCGCGTGGAAATTTTTCAGCCATCAAAAAGAACAAGTCAAGTGTCACTGTACACATCACAAACAGCTCAATGTCTGTTATTACTGAAGTGCTTGGCGCGTGCACGTGGTGCGCATCAGGATTACAATACCACGCGCTTTTCTTTATTTCCACTCGTGCCTCACTGGAAAAGCAATAAAAAACAATCGTTTCTTCAATTTGCCGCAAATACAGTACATACCTCACCTGTGCGTTTTTAATGGCGCTGAGTGTATCTATATATGTTTAGAGAGTACACGTGTACTATTATGATAAGAATTACTTGCCTGTAGTTTTTCAAATCTGCATCCCCACACCACTCATGTAATTAACAGATCAATGGAAGCCAGATCGGTTTGACTGGAGTCATGCAGGAGGAGCAAGCAGTATCAAGCGTATCAAACTGGATTATCATGATATGATTACATTATACACATGACTGTGGCAGAAAACAACAGGGACACCGCAGGCATATAATTTGAATTTACACAAATAATGACTTTACCAAGAGTCGCTTTGGTTCCAAGCCCTACATGGTCCCTACATGGTCCTTTTAAAGGTTGGAGTAAATTTCTGATGAAAAACTTGGCTGTCCTTTAGGGGATCACAATAGATGAAGTAGAATGACAACCTCTAACATATACCTCTAACATAAAGGAGTTGAAAAATGTGCAATGACCGAACACACTTAACTACCAGGTTGATTCAGGGTGGAATGTTCAACGTCCACTTCATCTTAAAAACCAAATTAACTTTACTTCAAGGCACAGAAGCTAGCCTTCTTGTATAACACCTTTGAAAATAAAAACCGAAGATCAGCAGTGATGCAAGCAGACAGGAATAACTGAAGGAGTAAAAGGAGCACAGGCACATAGACCTTCAAATACATTCAGTCAGGACACGGCGCACAAGGAACTTCACTGGAACTTCGGCTGGAACTTCTGATTAAGTGGGAAATCTCAATTATTAATCATTCACGTGTTTTCAATTTCTCATTACGTTTTCCTTTACGCCTTTGTAGTATGGAAGCATATGGCTAACAATTTTAAAGTGAAAAAGCAATGTCACAAATGCGTTTTCATTTTAAAGATAGAAGCGCATTGTTTGTATCATAATGAAAATGAAAATGTAATCCTCCACTTTGCGTTTTCATTTTCAAGTCCATGTATGCAATTTTTATAACAAATGGAAAATTAAAATATATTCCTCATTTGTGTTTGCGTTTTTAAGAAGTGCCCCGCAACATCACCAACAAAATGATAACAAAAACACTAATCTTATAAAGCAAATAGCTACATTCTCGGAAATGTTCTTTCTTTTTCGAGAAACAAGCGCGTTATTTGTATCATCACGAAAATGATAACTTAATCCTCCACTTTGCGTTTGCATTTTCAAGTCCATGTACGTATTGTTCTCATTTGCAAGAAGTGCTCCGCCATATGGCTAACAAAATGAAAAGGAAAACGCTAATCCTACAATGCAATTACATTCCCTACTGGAAAAACCAGCATAGACCAGCACAGGAGCAAACACAACATATTCTGGTATGCTGGTCGCGCTCAGAAAAAAAAACAACAAAAAAAAACAAAAACAAAAACAATGGGTGACAGTATCATCCATCTTAATCCGACTTTCTTCCATATATTCGACTCGACCTTCAATCATAAGACAAGAGGAAACAAGATCTTGTCTCTCCTGTTGGATATTTGTAACAAGGGGAACGTCGCATTTTTGGAGAACATACATGTTACAGTATGTTCTCCAAAAATGCTACATTCCCCTTGTTACATATTATTCAAGGCGCTCAGCATGACCAGCATACCGGCATATATTGTGTTTTGGTGCTGGTCCATGCTGGGTTTTCCAGCAGGGTTCTCAGAAATGCTTATTTCTTTCTCAAGAAGCAAACGCAATATCTGCCTCATAATTAAAACCGTAACACAGACCGCCACTTCTCTTTTTCATCTTCATGAGAGACTGCTGTGCCTGGCTTTGTATTTTCGATTTCGTGGTCCCACGCGCTTTGCCTGACATAAGTCAAATGTAGGCTGAATACATTCTCTCGTTGGCTGTGTGAGAAGGCGGGACTTCGATTACTCAGAAGTGCGACGGTAAGTTTAAGTTAGCCTTGAGCATCGTGGGTGCGTTCGAGCGCGTCTGCAAGTAAGCCGGCTGCGCAAGATTCCCGAAAAATTACGCGAGAATCTCGCCGAAGTTGCGCGAGAAGCCCTCCAAACCCCTGCCATAGCTGCAGGATCTTGCAGAAAAATCGTTCGAGCGCCCGGCTGCGTGACCTTTGACAGGAAATACGTAACAAAGGCGCGACCAAAAATTTTTTTTTTTTTTTTTTTTAATTAAAGGCATACAAAAATTATACAAGATCTATAGAGGATAAACATAAATACTCAGGAACAAGTTAAACATAAGTCAAGACTAGGGGGAGTATAAATAAGAGTGAATGAATAAATAATGAAATTCAAAAAAATTTTTTTTCCCCAAAAGTGTACATTGTGCAAATGTAACCAGACAACATTCTGGAGCAGACATAACATTTGACAAGGGTCAGAATCAAAATAACAAGAATTTCGACATGTCAGCACTAATCTTACAAGCAATCATGCTGGATTTCATTTTTTTTCAAGGATAAGAAAAAAAATACTTGAAGTCATTTATGAACCAGTCAAAGGAGGGTTTGCTTTTTTCTCCACTTACTACAATGAATATGATATTTACACAAGAGCAAAATAACATTTACCATGTCAGAAACTAAAGGGTTTAATTTATCCATAAAAAGAGAATACCGTAGTTATCAAAAGATGGAATATCATTAATTTTAGCGACAACCACCTTTTATGTTGATCCAGAATCTTTTGTGAGACAGGACAAAATATAAACAAATGCTCTAAGGTCTCCTCAGACTCGCCACAGAAGGCACAAGGGTCCGCATCAAAATTGAATCTTTTTTTGAGAAATGCGGCAGTTGGATAAATCTGATTAATTATTTTAAAATGAGTTTCTTTCACTTTAGGGAAAACTGGCATCTTAGTATATTTAGAAAATGCTTTGATCAGAACAGAAGGCCCCATTAACTCTGGGAACTTAGTATGTAGCCCTCTGTGGTAGTCATGGAACAACCTTGATTTCAGGATACTACAAATAACTTTGTTATTACATTACTTATCACACAAGTTACAATCATCAAATACTAATTTTGGTAATACAGCCTTAACATTTGCACACATTAGGGTGCTTTGAATTAACTGAATTAATGGTAAGGGAATCGCTTTACAGACCTTATAAAATTCACGATAACCACAAGTAAAGTTATACTTGTTAACAAAGGATGCATAGTCCATTAGGTCTCCATTCGAATCCAATAGATCAGTCACAAACATAATATTTTTTTCAACCCAATCGTTCTTAAATAAAGATTTCCTATTTATTGTGATCACTCTATTGTTCCACAGAGTTGAACAATGTGGAGAAAAGTTATGCGAAAATATCATTTTCCAATAATGGAGAATCTGACGGTGAAAAATTAGACAGTTTCACTGGGATTTTGTTTACCTCAAATCACATTTTAAAAGAAAATCTAAACCTCCTATCTTATTAAACAAGGATCTAGGAATATGGAACCAGATAGAATTTGCTTGGGACAGAAAGGACTTTATCCAATTGATTTTAAAGGTGCCCACCATTGATTGAATATCAATAGCCTTGACACCACCCATATCATAATCTTTGACAAGCTGTGACCTTTAATATAATGTGTTTTTTTTTCCATATGAACTGGAAAATCACAGAATTAGCTTTATTTATGTTATTTAAGGAAACATAAAGAGAGTGGCATGGATAAATAAGCTTAGAGATACCGTCTGCCTTAGATAAAACAATTCTACCAAAAATAGTTAGGTCTCTGGTCAGCCAGTGACTAAGAGATTTTTTCATATCCATTATATGGTTGGATATATTTATATCTTCTCTTCGAAGAAGGTTATTTGTTACTGTTATTCCTAAATATTTCACTTCTGATTTAACTTTAATAGAAGCCAATGGTAGTATCAGAACTTGTATGAATGGGGGAGTAATTCACATTTATTTATATTAAGGGACAAGTCTGAAGCATTGGAGAACTCAGAGATTGTATTGAGAGTTCTTTCAACCATTGATTTGTCTTTTAAGAAGATGGATGTGTCGCCTGCAAATTGACTTATTTTAAATTCTTTTGTTGAAGATTGTAATACCTTGTATTTCAGAAGCATAATTTATACGAATAGTCAAAAGTTGAGTTGCTAAAATGAAAAGTTTTGGGAAAATGGGGCACCCTTGTCTTAAGCCTCTAAGAACCTTGAATCTTGGGGTTATTCCAGGATTTAGGGATACACAGCTGTTTATGTCAGTATAGAGCATTTTAATGATACTACAAAATTTATCTCCAAAACCCAAAAAGTATAATGTATCTAACAGGAAGGGGTGTTCGATACTATCAAAGGCCTTGTAAAAGTCCAGAAATAGCACATAGTTTTCTGTACTAATATAATCTTTGTAATCCAACACATCGAGTATCAGTCTGATGTGGTAGTGTATATTTCTACCCTTTACAAAAGCGGATTGACATTCATCAACTAGCTCAGATAATCCCCCATCTAAACGATTAGAATACACATGCGCTATTAGCTTGTAATCGTTGCATAACAAGGTTATCGGCCTCCAATTGTCCTGAATAAGTTTATCCTTGTCAGGTTTTGGGATCAGTGTGATAAGTCCCCGTTTCATAGTTGGCGACAGTTGCCCGGTTGATATACATTCTTTAAAGGCGTTAAACAGTAGCACTCTAATATCTTTCCAAAAAAATATGTAAAATTCAACAGTTAATCCATCAAGACCTGGTGACTTTCCTTTAGACATCTGCAAAATTGCATTATCCAATTCTTCAATTCTGAGTTCGTCCTCCATAGCAAGCTTAAAGTCAGCATCCATTATTTTCCTATATTCACCAATCCTACTAAAAAAAGTATCACATTTTTGCTTTGAGAAGTTAGAATTGTACAAGTTACTGTAAAAATCTCTTATTTCGCGACCAAAAATCTGCGCATCTCCGCAGACTCTGGAGAGGTGCTGCGCTCGGCTGCAGTGGTTACAAACGAACAAAGAGAACGGCACAGGGCAAGAGAGGATTCGCGTTTGTAATAGGTGATAAGTGCTGCTGATAGCGCTTCCTGATGCAAGAACAAATGTAGTGCAGTACTTAATTCATAGATTGTTTGTGCTTATACCTGTTTGCCCGCGCTATAGAGTATTTTTCATTGTGTAGGAAAATACGTTGAGAATGAAGGAAGAGATTTAGGTTGTGAAATCAATATTTCAATTGTTACAATGTAATTGATTGAAGTCTTGAATAAGAACTTCAGATGTTGTTAGATCTGACTTGTGTGTTTTGCTAATATCACATGGCTACACATGCACTTGGAAATGTAATAACCCCACTTTGACGAGTTACTTCAATGAGATTGATGCTTGATATTAGTATATTAAACCTATTAAAGAATTGACTCAAGTATGCATGAGTGAGCATACAGGTCCTTGTTTTTATGGTTTATTTTCTTCAGTTGTGTGCATTATTCAATTCATATCTACCCCTGGCAATATTCCCATATGTTACATACTGCTTTGCTCTACATCACTTTGTACATCATCCAAGTTTATTCTAGAATAGCCTCAATGGTGATGTATAATAAAGACTCTCATAATCAGATGGGATGCTTTTCCTGTCAATGCTTGTTTATGTAGACAATTTCATTGTCTATGAAAGTCAGTGTCATTATGGTGATGTGTCCACTGGAATAAAACTCAAGAAGCTGGACAGCATGTCATTTTCAGCGTTGTCTCACAAAGTTGTCGGCGTATGATTTCATACTCGCATCCTGTCTTCAAATATTCAGTTGTCAAATAATAATTCTCTGCCTTCCTTAACTACCCAGTGTAACTGTCCAGTCATTTAAAGATGTAAAAGACTTTTTGTGGTTAATTCATCCATGCTGACATTATGTCGCTTGACTGAAACAATGATGCATCAGTCTGCATCTTATTCAAATTCCATTTTTGTTTTTCTTTTGCCTACTCACTGCACTTGCTATGTTTGGCCCTTTATTCTTTAAGCCTCGATTTTAGGGAGAGGCAGATCCTGATGTGAAGTCATTGACTTTTGTGATATTCATCTACTCTCATAAACGTCTGTCCATTTAACTGAGAGGGGCCATAGTGCAGGGTAGACGGGACACAACTGTTCATTGGAGGGATATTGAGTAAGCGGATAACCAAAAATCTTGCCAGTATCATCGAGATGAACAAATAATTGGCACGGACTGGCAAATGTCACATCATTCTTGAATTATTCATACAATCCCACAATATTCTGCATGCTACAAAAACACAGATGTAAGAGGATTAAAAGGTGGTCATTGATTATTTCTGCAAGTTGAAATACACAAGGCGCGCAGTCATGTTCCCCTCCCATCTGCAATATGCATTAGTTCTACATCATTGTCTCCATAGGAGGGCCATTTAAGTTCTGTAATTTGGGTGCAAAATGTACTATATCTTTCTTGAGTAAATGATCATCTTCAGATTGCCCCATGCCAAACGGTTACATATCTTGGAGGTTTTCGTTGCACACATCAACTTCATGGTTAAAGTAGTAACTTAGGAGGTCACAGGAGGCCCTGGTAATGACAAACTCCTTTGTAGACCATGGAAAAAGACTTGAGTGACACAAAACTGGAGTTCAGTTTGGTTTAGTTTATTAGGGTCCCCATAAGCCATTACCCAGGGCAACACCTACTCTGCCTGGGGTCCACACTTAACAGAAGATACATACAGCCCAAGAAATCAAGATAAAATAAAAACAATTTTCCACAGCATGGAAAAAAAAACCCAAACAACAACAAAAAAAAACAAAGCTTTGTAAAAATCATGAAGACATAAAACACAAAGTGGCATCTCTAATTAGATCATAAAGAGGCTACCTTCTATATCATACCTCAGCCACCTTCCTTCTGGTGATTGACAACATTTTGCATATAATATCCAACACCATACCATTACAACACTAACATTCATTCACATATAATTCCCTTAACAATTGAGAACTATGCAGATGTCCTCTCCTCTGGTTTTTAAAACTGGGGAGCCCAGTGCATTTTATTGTAAAGGTACAGAGTTTACTCAATTTATCATGTGGGGCTAAAGAATACCAATGGCTTGAGTGTAGAAAAGGAAAATACAGAGCAGCAAAGAGCCTATGGAGACTGAAGGACACTGCAGTGTTGGTTTATCATCATACCCTGGCACATTTTCAAGCTTAAGTGTCTGCAGTGGTGGAAAGCAGGCAAACGGGCTCATTTTATTGGGCAAGAGGTACATGTAATGAAGAATTAGGCAAAATGTATTAGTTTCAGGTCTCTGTATGTAACTCACTTAATATAACAGCTCCATTTAAAATGGGAAGCAAGGGTAAAGCTTAATTGGCAAGATGGTCTCCCTTCATTGCAGTTAACTTTGAAGGCCATGTTCTAATAAACCCTTCAATCAGTCCTCCAGTATGTCGTTGGGAATCAGCAGATGGAACCTGAAAAACAGAGCACAGGGTAATACATCACTTAAGGGTACTGACTGGGGCTTTGGTAACACCTGGAGGGCAGGAGAAAGGTATCTAAACATCAAAAAAGTGATAATATTGTCAAAATGGCAGCACAAAGAAAAATCAAGTTGAGCGATGGTATCAATTCTGTTGAAATGCTTGTGTCAGAGGACATATTTCAAAGACTCCAATCAGGTAAGTACAATCAATAAAACACTTGAGTTTTTATACCATCTACAGCATAGTGGTACCCACAAACTGTTGTCATATTTCTACATTTGAGACCAATACTGAGGAACAATTGTTATTTGTGCACTATTATTAACTGCAATGAGAAACTGCATTTTACAGACCCATCATTCGCAGGGGACCTTTTCACAAATGCGTGGCAAATGTTCATGGAGGCCCCAAAAGAGTAAGTACTTAACAATGCCAGCAAAGTAGGAACAGCATGTACATGTGTTGGCACATGAGTTTCCACATGGATGCTTGTAATTGAGCAACTTGTGTGCATTGTAACCAACAGGTGCTGAGACTGTACCAGCAGGTTCAGCTCCAAACATCACACTGCCCCGACAAACACATTATATTCACATTATCTATTACTCTTGCTGTCATGTCTTCTTTTCTTGCAAGTCTGAAACCAAGAACCCAAGCTAACTTCGGACCTTGCTAACTTGGAAATATCTCAGGGTAAAGAAAGCATTTTATGATGAACTTGGACTGTATGTCTTAATAATAATAATAATAATAATAATAATAATAATAATGTCATTTACGTGTATACTTACTAGGGGAGAGCTGGCACGAAAATTACATTTTTCACATGGACGTCATTTTAAATGATAACGTTACAGACCGAAAAAAAATTTCGGAGCGATTAACTACTTTCATGTGCGCTCTGTCAATATCAGGTGCAAAATCATCACCATATAAATTGACTTCGGCATAGTTTGACGTTGAACGGAAGTTGCGGATCGCTTCTTTCGACCCATCCAGCCGGGATGAAAGTAATGCACGGGCAGGGCAAAAGTAACGTGATCAAATTTACTGGAATCTTTTTTAAATTTCTCGTTAAAACAGAAGCAAAAACAGCCAGGCATTTGTTTTAAACATTTTAATTGCTTCAAATGTTCCAAAAGTGACCGTGAACATGTTTAATGTGCAAGGTCTATTTATAAAAATTATCCCAGAGAGCAAGCACCTCCGCTCCGGATCTGCCCGGCTCTGTGCCGACTCCAGCTGATCCGGCTCATTGCCGGGGCAGATCCGGAGCGGAGGAGCTTGCTATCTGGGATGAAATTACTCATCACAGTTGTGACAGATATAATGAGTGGCACCCTCAGTGCATGCCTCATCGACCACAGCAGACAAAGATGCACCGCACCCACACTTCTCCAGGCAAAGATGAGGCAAATGTCTCCCCACAAACAAGACATTCATCATCCTTGCCCCGAGAAACTGTGGTTGCAGTGTGTCCACTAAGCCTCGTTTTCTTTGGGAGTTTTGAAGAGGACTGTTTTCTCTGGCCCCTCTGCCGACTCTCCTCCTCCAAAGCAGCTTTCACTGGGGTGTCGGTCAGTATTGCTGTTGACCTGCAACATTCAATGAGATAATAGTCAGAATCAGCTTGTTTTTATACAAACAAGAGAACCAAGACGAGTTAAAAAATGACACTATGCTCACCTCTTTCGGCCTCTCCTTTTATTTTTTCTCTCCTCGAGCCAGCCTTTGGATATGGGCAAAAAGAAGCTTTTCTGGGCTGAACCTCTGTACTGGCGTGCCACTAGATGTTCCTGGAACCACAAGCATACCTGGATAGATGGTATGCGCTGGCGATGGAGCTGGCGCTGGTGATGGAGCTGGCGCTGGTGATGGAGCTGGTGCTGGTGCAGGATGGTCGGTCACATAAGCTGGAGCAAAGTCTGCCTCACTGAAAATATCTGGATTCAAGGGCCAGATACCGGTACACTCGAACCCAGACAAAATGCTGCTTGGTGTCGCAGCTTGAGGCAGAACTTTAGCCACAAGACTGGATGTTGTAGATGGTCAAAGTTCTTCCAGGGTTCATTAAGCATCCAATTGTCTGCTGCACTGTTAATGTAGTGCTTCAGAGGGCCAAAAAACGCTTCGGTCTAGTGGCTGAAGACGGTGGGAGCAGTGGGGTGGAAATGACAGGAGTACAATGCCCTGTGACTTGCAAAAGTCAATAGCTACCACGGAGAGGTGTGATGCATGATTGTCTAAGAGTAGCAGCAACTTTGACTCGGTCGCACGGTGTGTCTTGCAAAATGCTGTAAAAAGGCCAAAAATCTGTCTCCGCCATCCACCCCGATCCATTGGCAGAACCAGTGGAGCCAGGGGACCATCCCGATGAAGTGGTCATGGAACTTCTTCCTTGGGAAGATAAAGTAGGGGGAACAAAGTTGCCTTTGCGTTGGCAGCAAAGGCAACGGTCACCAATGTCCCTCTTTTCCCCGGAGGTCACAGCACCGACCTGGCGCTGGCCCTTGGTGGCAATGACTTTGTCTGGCACTTGAACCGTTGTGGTACCTGAAATAATCAGTGAAATGAATTATTGCTGGTGCAAATCACTGGTGCTTTTAAATTTATCATCCAAATATAAGTTTTTTACCTGTTTCATCCATGTTCCAGATGTCATTTGCCTCAAAATTATAGCGGGTGAGGACAGTCTTTAGGTTGTTAAAAAACGCGTCACGTTGGTCTTGTTGAAGCTGGTGGAACGGGACATGCTGGTGGCTTGAGGTCGACGGATGGACAGGGTTCTGTTGGCGCCGAGGAAGGAGGTGAGCCAATCCTTCCCTGCCATCTGGTTTTTTTTTTTCCATGAACATGGAGTTTTGAGGCCAATATTTTCGGCCAGCTCATATGCAAACTTTCGCACCTAAAAAAAAAAGCATAAAAAGAGGTTAATTCCCAGATAGCAAGCACCTCCGCTCCGGATCTGCCCTGCTCCAGCTGATCCGTCTCAGAGCCGTGGCTGATCCGGAGCGGAGGTGCTTGCTATATGGCGGTAGTGGTGTAGCTCTGTCTGCGGTGTTACTCGCACCTCTTTAGGACTCAGGCCAAAATATATATCGGGCTGCTCTCTTTATATATGCCTGCAGTCTCTTCTCCTGTTCTTTGTGAAGACTTTGTTGTGAGCCCTGTACCCCGGGGCCCTGGTCTGCTGCCCTCTTGCCTCTGCCCTCCTCTTGCAGTACCTGAATAGGGTGACATGACAAACGCCATGCACCGCTGCTGCCCTCCTTATACTATCAGCTCTTCGGACATCAAAAAAGGCCCTTGCATAAACCTCCGGGTCAACCGTTCCTCTCTGGGTAGTTCTGACCCTAACTCTGGGCATTTTCTGTCGGTAAAACATAACACACATTTTTTATGGAGCTTTAAAACACAAAATGCGGCCGATTAGCAGAGAGGGACGAACGAACTGTTGCTACTTCAGTCCCGACGGTGACTCCTGACATTTGAACGAGGATTACTTCCAAAGTGGAAAAATTCTGACATTTCAAACTGCACCATATGTTGCGGAACTAAATCACCGATCATTTCATCATAAATATGACACATGGAGCGATAAAGACAATCTTTAAATCGAAAAAGTTTAGCATTCGCCTGAATTTACTCACCGCTGTGGAAAACAGTCTTCTGTCTTGTGCCGCAGGAAGACTGGGACGCCCAAGAATGTTCGCGGTTCTGGAGAGGGGCGAGCTGCACATGCTGACCTAGTATGACGATCGGGCGCGGATGGCTGTGAGTAAATCGCCGTGTTACTTTTCGTCCAGAGTTACTTTCGCACCGGTGCTCCCCTATTACACGACACAACCGTACGTTCAGGATGCAACCTGTAGGTGGCACCAATGTATAAACGTCAAACAGACAGTGCATGGAATTTACCTAATATATACAAAAATACTGCGACTCCCAGGCCACCAGCAGCTTCCGATCTAACCATTTATTGCCTTCATTTGACAAATGCGATACAAGTACATTTTTTTTTTTTTTTTGCGAACACGAATCTCTCTGGCATTCACAAAATAAGGAAGAAACAGAAATAGCCGTATTTGTGACAAATACGCACACAGTGTCGAGTTATATTTTACATACCTTCGTCTCCGGTCAAAATGTTCATCTATAAGTGCATAAATAAGGAGAGGAATGTCCAGAGCATCCATCTCCTCGATAACTTCCAGCGTTGCCAAGTAAGTCGCCATTCTTTTCTGGTGTGAAGTCCCATGTGATGTTTCACGTGATGAGCTGCGCAGCAATTTCAGCGAGCTGTTCGAGCAGATGCAAACCGCCCCAGGAAACGTGTCATGTCACAGTGCGATGCAGCCGCAGACCTTGCAGACGCGCTCGAACGCACCCCGTATTTTTACAGGAAGCTATTACTGGAATTCACCTCATGCCATCATCATGCCCACATTCCAAAAACACCTGTTGTGATGACGCTCACGCTAAACAGATTATCTCTCTCTCTCTCTCTCTCTTATCTCCCCCCACCTGCAGGGCAGTCCCACTCACCGGCATTCTGGACTGCATTCCTGCCTCTTCAATCATACCCACACTTCAGCCTTTGATGAATTCAGTTTCTGCAATCCCCGTGAGATAGGGACACAGACCTGTTAAATCAAGGGTCAAGAAAAAGTCTGGGCCAACCCAAACAATCCAGGATTGTAATTCCAGAGGAAGCACCAATGTTTACTATATTAATAGCTGCTTATTAATCCTCTAGTGCCAAAAAAAAAAAATCCCCATCAAACTCCATTCAAGCTGTGGCAGTAAGTTTGCTATCGCAAAACTATTCTATATTTGACTATACTCATAAATTCTGCAATTTCTCTTCATTGAACTTATCCAGGGACCAATTTTTTTCAGAGCTGCAAAATTAAGATTCTGATTCAATTTTTCTTTTCTTTTCCATATCTTCCAACAGGAGGAATATGATATGGGGCAAAACAGTCCATTCATGGTTAAGGTGTATTCAGATGGCTGTGTACAATCAAAATCAATATGCAATATGCAATATGCACAATTCATGCATCCATGGACTGGGACCCAAACAACAAAAAGCATCGAAACAGAACAGGCAAGCTTGCACAGCCAGGCCTAAATTCAGGGGGTGACAAACTCTCAAAACCTAATGCATCTATACAGAACAAACAATCCTGTGTATGTAAAGAGGTCTCCATCTTACCCGTCAACATGTCTCAGCAAGCTGGACAAAGGACCACAGTGTGTAAAAAAACTAATAAGCACAAACAAGGGTTGATGATAAATGAACTGTCAATTTCAGCCAGTGGTCATCCCTACATGAAAGGCCTTTGGGCCCTCCTGATTTTTTTTTCTGGCAACGTCACCTGTTGTTTCAGTGTTGACCGATTGTCTTTACAGCTCACAGAAAAAGTTGTAACTTTCCCTGCTTTTAACCCTTTGATCGCTGAATACATTTTCAAGGAATTAAAAATGCAGATATATCCTGAGCTGTTGAAAACCTATCATAAACAAGTGTTTAAAAGAGCTCCCTGTGGGAGCTCTTTTAACAAGTTTTACATGATTTTTCAACAGCATCTGATTTGATATTTCATCATTGGGCAACTATAGTTGCCCAGGGTGCTGAAAGGGTTAAGGTCTAGTACATTTCAAAATAGCTACTGGTGTCACGCCCTGACACCCCAGGATGTTGAGGAGGGCGCCAGGGTAAGGAGTGGAGAGGGGGACCCAGGCAGAGGGACGTGGAGTTTATTAAATAATGAGTGCAGGGATAATCACACAAATACAAACTGCAGGAGACCATAAAGGGCAGTGCTCCAAACACAGAGGGCAAATCAGACAAAGGCTACGTGCCCCAGAAGGGAAAAACTAAGCCAGAGGTGGGGGTTCGTCTCTGTCCCTGGTTTTCACATCAACTTCTGGCCTTTAATTAGGTAATTTTCATAATTAGCTGAACCATTTATGCAATCTGACGTTTCTGCTGCATTTCTTTAAATTATATTGAATGACCAGCAAAGACTGTTCTTATCTCCCGACATGAAACATTTTTCTTTGATTTAATCTATGTGCAAATATATATTTGTGTGAACAACCAATTAACTGAATTAGTCTGGGTAATAGATAGAAATTAAAACCTGCACACACACCGGCCCTCCAGGACCAGAATTGCCCACCCCTGAACTAAGCTATAAATACTTATGATGGTGCAATTAACTAAAAGGAAACAGGTGGGCATAATCAAGATGGAGGGAAACAGATAATTGGATAATTAGTGGAGCGCAGATGGCCAGGAAAATGAAGGTAAATGAAGGTAATGGATGATAGTCATGGTTTTCCTGTGGCACCTGCCCAGAGAAATTGACCAAACGCTTGAATAACTGACAGCGCCCCCTGCCGACATAGCAAAGAACTCCACTTTAATGCAATAACAAATTCTTATTTTTTCTCATTAGTCCAGTTATTATATAAAAATTCCAAAGGTTTTACTGTAGCACATCATTGGAGAGTTTCTGTATATGTAACTGTGCTTATGCATGAGTCTATGTTAGCGTGTGTGTCTGTGAGTGTGTGTGTGGTGGGGGTGTGTATATGTGTGTGTGTGTGTGTGTGTTAGTGTACGTTTTCTGCGTGTCTGTGTGTTGGGCAACCCCACCTCCAACTTGTTGTTTATTTGTAATACTTAGCTTCTATTTTGGAGGGGACAGACTGAGGTCTTTGGGGGTGTCCTCGGGTCTACTCTATGTATTATACATTTCTGTATGTGAGTTTTAATGTATTTTTTTTTTACCTGAAATAAAAATATCTATCTATCTATCTCTATCTCTAAAAGGTATCAATAAAAGCGCCGTCTAGCGGCAGTTTTAGCAGAGATTACACTTCAAATTTCTCACTTACCATGTAGAGTGCCATAATAATTCCACTTTTTCTCGAATCTACATGGTAGAGTCTGAAGATTTTCCAAATTTCAAGTATCCATCTATCTAGCTGGAGTAAAATTTTATGGACTCCTAAAAATGGTCCCAAATTAGCCGAGAAGGTCACTTTCAAGGCGTATTGGCAACTTTGACAGGGGACAGCATTAAAATACTTCGGAGTGCCAAAGAAATTTTTGGTACCTTATTTTATTTATTTATTTAACCCTTATTTAACCAGGGAAGTCCCGTTGAGATTGAAATCTCTTTTTTTTTAATAGCCCTGGGGGGTTGAGGTCGGGAGGGAGAGGGCAATCTGCACAGCCAATTAGATCAGGGGATGATTAGGTGGCAGGTTGAAAAAAACCAGGTTGGGACTTTAGCCATGACACCGGGAACCCCTACTCTTATTGAAGAGTGTCATAGGATCTTTAATGACCACAGTGAGTCAGGATCTCGGTTTAACATCTCATACGAAAGACGTCATCTCCTTCAGTACAGTGTCCCCGTCACTGCATTGGGGCATTGGGGATTATTCCACCAGAGGGAAGATCGCAACCTACTGGCCCAACAACACCTCTTCCAGCAGCAACTTGGATTTCCCAGGTGGTCTCCCATCCAAGTACTAACCAAGCCCACACCCTTGAGCTTCAGCCACACGGCTAAAGCAGATTGAATAGTGGTATGGCTGCTTCATACACCATGGAAGAAGGTATAGATCAACCTACAGGGCTGGATCAAATGAGTTGTGAGGGGGGGTTTCCTGGCAGGGGTCCAGGGGGCCACATAGGCCCCCTGGCGAGATCAAGGGGCAGTGCCCTGTGGGGGCTCAGGAGGCGAAGCCCCTGAAAAATCCAGCATTTTAGCTATTTCTGAGGCAAAAATCGAGCCATTTCCAGGCATTCTACATCCAATTTCAACCAAAATAGATCATGTTAAAATGTCTCTAATAACCAACAGGAATGCCTTTTAAACCAAGTACCCATTCAGCTTAACAGTAAATCTACACCAAGATCATATGTCTTCACCCATGCAACTGAGAAAATATCCTAAATGTAAAAAGCCTCATCAAAAAATCAACAACAAAATTTCAAACCTTGAGTTCAAAGAGAAAGTATGATTTTTATTAGATCATGCAAGAAAATGTGCACTGACCTCCTGTCTTTCAGCACAGAGATATAGCAAAGGTTCATTGTGTCTTCGTTGTGGTTTTTTTCCTTGGCATAGTTCTTATGACTCTCATAACCTTGAATTTGAAAACGACTTCGTAGGCTATGTTATTTTTCTGGAGAAAAAGCGTGCGGTCGGAAGTGGTGAAACGAAGGGAAGTAACTTTCAAGGCTGGCGAAGCACCAGTGATTTCCCCTGCGTAGGTGCCCCCCGTTGACTCAGCTGTGAGACTGCATCCACTATCGCGTATGGATAACTTTTTTTTTTGCTAATTTTGAAGGTACATGCTCAGGGCGGGGGGGCAGATCCGGCCCTGACCTATAAATAAGTTCCATTCTTGTCTGGGGTATTCAGATATCTGACCTCAAAGTAGGGCAAAACAGCTGAAGTTCACTTTTCAAGTCCAAATATCCCAAAACTCCAGCAAGATACCAGAGGTGTTCTCATATTATGCTATTTCATGTTCATAGGCCTTCACCATGGAGCATAGTTTCTCAAAACATGTTGCTGGAGTAAAATAAAGACTAAATCCAAAAAGTGGATTTTCATTCCCCCCACTCCGGCCACATCATGAGCCCCTGCCACATGATTCTTCAAATGACCACTAGGTGGCAACTGATTCACGGGAAAGTTCAAGTACTTAAGTGTACTGTTACGATCACGGCTCAATTGAGTATGGGGAGAGGCTCAATTAGTCGCAACAAGAAGGAGACACCGGATCGGTTTGGTCAAAAATTACAACAGTTTATTTGTAATCCAAAAGAAACAACTCCAACATGAGGAAAAAACGGCCGTCCAATGAGAGAAGAAAGTCAGCGTTGTCAGTAGTGTAGGATGTGGAGGAGGGGAAAGTACGGTGTGGTGCGTGTTGGTTGCAAAAACATAACAAAACCACAAATTAAACGAGGTGCGTGGGGGAATGACGAAACGTCCCACGATGCCAAGGGCTGACCGGTCTTTTAACCCCTAAAATCGCCGAATGCAGCTGAACTGAGTTTGGTTAATTTCCTCCAAGCTCCACCCCAACAGGTGTCTAAT